>QKWP01001325.1:6117-73095 GCA_003550325.1 Gigaspora rosea | reverse complement strand
TATCCCTTAGTTTGTACTACTTCGCAGGCAAATTTGCCTGTAAAATTACTATAAATATACCTCTGATCTATTTTTTTAATCATTTAAAATATTTAAATAAAATTTGGTATTATAATATTTAATAACAAGGATTATATTTTTGAATTATTTAAATTTATATTATAAGACAAAAAGTTTATATTGCTTATAAGCTGAAAATATTAAATTTTAAAGAAATTTTTTAACCAAAAAAATATTTTACAATATCTTGGCGAATTCTTTAAATATTGGTTTTAAAAATATAATTTCTTATACAACTTTGTAGTTTATATAAAGGATGACAACTTTCATTATTTGACTTTAAATGATTTACTTGTAAAAATTAGGACTTGTATTAGAAGTAAAAATTTTTTTTATAGATGGGAACATATAAAATTTGAGAAAACCTAAAGAAAAAATTCTATAGTAAAAGTTCCAAAACAAAAACTTTAAACTTTTATTACACCAAAGTTTTTTAATAATTTTAAAAAAATTTTATAATAAGTTGATAAAACAGAACTAATATTATATTTTTTACTTAGAAAGTTTATAGCTAAAATTAATATTTAAGGGTTTATTTAAAAAATTTAAAAATTTAAAATTTTCGCAGGCAAATATGCCTGCATAACAAATTAAGGGATAGTTCAAGACACCTAAAGACTAAAATGCTAATTCATGATGAATTTGTCCTATTCTAAAAAAATTTATAATGAATTTTGATGTTTTATTGATTCATTGTATTTTAATTAGTTAATTTTTTTTTTTTAGAGGCTAAAATTTTATTAATTAACAAATTTTTTAAAAATTAGTTAATAAACAAAAACCAGAACATGTGACTTGTTCTATTTTTTAACATATCATATAAAAATTGTACATATTCAAATTGGTATAAATTAATAATATATAATAATTATTTTCAAAATAAAGCTGCTAAGTTGTAGCAAATTAGCTTGGCTACAATTTAGTAGCTTTTTTTTTATATCATGAGCTATTAATTTTTGAAATTATTTTAGTCTTTAGGTATCGCATATAGTAGTAATTCAATTTTGCTCAAATTTAATCACTTTTTTATCATATGCATATCAATTTACTTGCATAGTACAAGCTTATACAACTACATATTATTTGTGAAATTAGTAAAATATCTTTTTTTTTAAATAAATTTTTTTCTTTTTTTTTCAAATACAGCAAATTGTATGTGCATAATTATTAAAATAAAACAATATTAAACCAATAAAATTATATAATAAGTTAGATTAAAACCTATTTTATTTGATATTAAAAAATTTTTAATAATTAATCAAAAAATAAAAGCTTTTATTTAAAGTCAAAATTATAAAATTTTTTGAAGAACAAATCTTTTTGTACTAGATCATACCCATGTTTTATACACTAGTTATAAATTTAAAAATTTTTTATCTTAAAATAATTAATATTTAAATTTAGCCTTTATTTATATTAAATTTTAATATAATTATTATAAAAATATATAATTTTTATAAATATATATTATTTGTTTTTAAAGTTTCAATATATAAAGTATTATAAGTATTTGTATTGTGGTATAATTAAGAAAATTTTGGTATAACTTTAAATCTATTAGTTCAAATCAAATGATTTTAATACTATTCGATTCATCTCAATGAGACAAATCAAATGGTAAAAATCATTCAATTTGGATTATAGAATCATATTTACAATTGTATGTTACATGAAATTGGAAGGTATTGTAGTGGATAAGAGTATTGTGGCAAAATTTGCAAAAACTTGTGACCTATTAGTCCAATTTAAACAATTTTTATATCGTTCAAATTGTCTTATCGAGATGATTCGAATAGCATAAAAATTGTTTGATTTTGATCACTAGGACACAAGATATTGGTATTAAAATAGTGTCTGAATTAGAGTTGCAGGTGAAACTAATTAATTTCACTAGTTGAAACTGGTAAAACTGGTAAAATTGCTGAAACTTAAAAAATAATTTGGTGAAACTGGTAAAACTAGGTAAAACTAGGTAATATGGTGAAACTGGTGAAACTGATGATACTGGTGATACTAGTGGTACTAGCAAAACTGGTGATACTAGTAACCCTGCATCGGGAGAATTTTTTGGGTTTAGATCTGTGCAGATTTCTAAAAAAAACAATAATTAAAAATTTGTGAAGATCTGTAACCCTACAACTATATTTAAAGAAATTTTTTATATAAATTCTGCAAAGATTTTAAAAAATGCATAAATCTGCACAGACCAGGGGTGTAATAGCCAAAAGAGAATAAAAATAAATTACTATATGCTCGCCTAAATATTAAATGCCAGCTAAATTTTTATATATTAAAAAAATATATTCAGATATCATATATTTTAATAATTTAATTTATTACAAAATACATATTATTGATCAATTATAAATTTCACATAAATAATAAAAAATAATATATTTTTATTAGAAAAAAATTATATATAATATATTTTTATTAAAAAAAAATTATATATAATATATTTTTATTAAAAAAAAATTATATATAATATATTTTTATTAAAAAAAAATTATATATAATATATTTTTATTAAAAAAAAATTATATATAATATATTTTTATTAAAAAAAAATTATATATAATATATTTTTATTAAAAAAAAATTATATATAATATATTTTTATTAAAAAAAAATTATATATAATATATTTTTATTAAAAAAAAATTATATATAATATATTTTTATTAAAAAAAAATTATATATAATATATTTTTATTAAAAAAAAATTATATATAATATATTTTTATTAAAAAAAAATTATATATAATATATTTTTATTAAAAAAAAATTATATATAATATATTTTTATTAAAAAAAAATTATATATAATATATTTTTATTAAAAAAAAATTATATATAATATATTTTTATTAAAAAAAAATTATATATAATATATTTTTATTAAAAAAAAATTATATATAATATATTTTTATTAAAAAAAAATTATATATAATATATTTTTATTAAAAAAAAATTATATATAATATATTTTTATTAAAAAAAAATTATATATAATATATTTTTATTAAAAAAAAATTATATATAATATATTTTTATTAAAAAAAAATTATATATAATATATTTTTATTAAAAAAAAATTATATATAATATATTTTTATTAAAAAAAAATTATATATAATATATTTTTATTAAAAAAAAATTATATATAATATATTTTTATTAAAAAAAAATTATATATAATATATTTTTATTAAAAAAAAATTATATATAATATATTTTTATTAAAAAAAAATTATATATAATATATTTTTATTAAAAAAAAATTATATATAATATATTTTTATTAAAAAAAAATTATATATAATATATTTTTATTAAAAAAAAATTATATATAATATATTTTTATTAAAAAAAAATTATATATAATATATTTTTATTAAAAAAAAATTATATATAATATATTTTTATTAAAAAAAAATTATATATAATATATTTTTATTAAAAAAAAATTATATATAATATATTTTTATTAAAAAAAAATTATATATAATATATTTTTATTAAAAAAAAATTATATATAATATATTTTTATTAAAAAAAAATTATATATAATATATTTTTATTAAAAAAAAATTATATATAATATATTTTTATTAAAAAAAAATTATATATAATATATTTTTATTAAAAAAAAATTATATATAATATATTTTTATTAAAAAAAAATTATATATAATATATTTTTATTAAAAAAAAATTATATATAATATATTTTTATTAAAAAAAAATTATATATAATATATTTTTATTAAAAAAAAATTATATATAATATATTTTTATTAAAAAAAAATTATATATAATATATTTTTATTAAAAAAAAATTATATATAATATANAAAAAAAAATGTAAATGTTAAATAAATAAATTAAAAATTAAATTAAATAAATAAACAAAAATGTAACCATTTAAAAAAATTTTAAAAATATTTAAAAAAAAATTTAAAATTTAAAAATAAAAAAAAAACATAAACATTATATAATAAAAAAAAAACATAAATATATTTTAAAAATAAAATAAAAAAAATAAAAACATTAAAAATAAATTAAATTAAAGAATTATTATGTATTGCACCACTGGTTATAGTTAACCATTACAGCATTATAATAAATAGTTAACGATAACCAGTTAATTCTGAATTTTGATTTTGCCAGTTACACAGATCACCACATATAAGCATATATTTTTTTTTGTTTACAATCATCTTTTTTTTTTTTTTGCTACAGTACTAATTAGGCCTTTTTTTGTACATTAGTGTCATTAGTATTGCCATTACTAGTGCTTTTTGATCGTTGTTGCCATTATTGGTACTCTTTGATCATTGCCGCCAGTGTTTCCGTTGTTGGTGCTTTTGGTTGTTGCTACTAGTGCCGGTGTTATTGTTTGCTAGAATTTTGATGATAGGTCATGTTCGCGGTTATTAAATTTGCTTATTTTGGTGTTTTTGCTATATGCTAACGTTGTCTTTAGTGTAGTCATCATTACTGGTATCAATGTTGTTGCTTGCTGGTATTTCAGTGGTGGGTCATGTTCACGTTTATTAGCTTTGTTTATTTTGGTGCTATTGTATATTAATATCACTTTCTAGTATAGTTGTTGATTGTCGGTGTTATAGTTTAATGATCACTATCGTTTGATTTTCTGGCTCATAGAATTATTTAATCGTCCGCTATTTTCTTTATGTTGTATTGGTTATTGTTTTGCAATTCACTACGCCGTGGTTACGTCATGTCATATTTTTCGTTCTGAACTTTTGGCTTTTGTAATGTTGTAGTTGGGTTTTAGTATTAAATAATTAATGTTTAGAGTTAGAGTTAGGAATTAAGATTAGTTTGAAATTGAGTGTTTAGAAAAAAGGAGCGAAGTGGAGGCGATAGCCATAGTGAAGTGACTATAGGGTAAGCAAAGTGAACCCTGTAGGTGTTGCTGAGCATTAGCGAAGCAACACAAATTATGCCAAATATAATAAAGTGGCGTGTAGCTGATAAAATGGTTAAAACCGTGATTAATATTGTATGATAGTGTTTGTTCGTTATCGAATAGTAAAGGTTAGTAAATATGAACTCAAATCGTTCAATAATCGTAGTTATAACCCTTACATTATAAATTTATATTGTATAACGTTTATAGTTATTTATAACCATCTGTTAAGGTTAACCAGTGGCGCAGGTTAAAAATGTCCTAAATTAAATTAAAAAAATTAAATTATTAAATAGATTAAAAAAATGTAAAAAAAAAAGATAAAAGATAAAAAAAAAAATAAAATAAATAAAATAAAAATTAAAAAAAAGATAATTAATAAAAAGTAAAAAAAAAGAATAATAAAAAAAAACAATTTTAAATAAAAAATAATTTTAGAACGAATAAATTAATTTAAAAAAAACATTAAAAAGTTTAAAAAAAAAATAAATTATTTAAAAAAACTGATAAAAAAATAAATAAAAAATTAAAAAAAAATGTTAAAATTAAAAATAATAAAATTCGAATTAATAATAATAATAATAAAAAAATTTAAATAATAATAATATTAATAATAAAACAATAACATTTAAATAATAATAAAAAAAAATTAACTTTCTAAAAAATAAAAAAAATAAGACATATTAAAATAAGTGTGTGCGAATAAAAAAAAAATTTTTAAAAAATAAAAAAAAAAGTAGTGTACATGTACATGCATATGGAAATAAAATTAAATCCCGGTTATTCCTTATTATGGGAACAACCGGAAATTTACTTTTTTTTCTTACTATAGGTTTTATTCGAATTTTAAAAAATGATAAAATTAATAAAAATAAAAAAAATAAAAAAACATGCTTTTTTTATTTAGAGGAGTAACAAAAATCAGGTGATTTTTTAGGGGGGAGGGGTAATAAAAGTTGAAATTATATATAAGAACCTGACTATTTATATATTAAGGAAGAGAGAGGGGTAGGCATTTGATAAAAAATAATTAGGTAATTAATGACACAGCCCTTATTATTTTGTTTTGTTTATTGTTTTTCTCATTGTGTTCTTACCGGGTGGTGCCTATTATAATCTGCAAAGATTATACTTTTTAAAAATTTGCACAGATTTTGTCAAAAAATCTGCAAAGAACTGCAAAAAATCTAAATTTTGAAAATCTTTGCAATTTTTTAAACAAGATTTTGCACTGATTTGATAAATTTGAAGATCACTACAGATTATTAATGTTTTTAATTTCCCAATGTGATGATACTGGTAATACTAGTGAAACTAGTGATACTAATAGTACTGATGATACTGGTGATACTGGTGAAATTGGTGATACTAGAGAAATTGGTGACAGGGATGACATGTTACAATATTGGACATTTGGACAATTTGGATATTTGGACATTTGGACAATGTCCAATTGTCCAAATAATTTTGATTGAACATAGTAACTTTTTTTATTGGATATTAAAAAAAATTAATTTAATATTGGCCTAAATTAAACTTAATTCAGACCAATATTTACTAATACAGATGATAATACACAACTCTTCCCATCGATCACTTGTACAAATTTCCGAACAAAAGAAAAACAAAAATTTTTCATTAGTAAAAGACGAAGCAGCTAGTAATACTGGTTTTTATAAAGGTCAACCTTCCTTGTGTCGTCGGGGACTCCTTTATATATTCGGCACGCAAGCCAGAAGCGTCAGTTGTGCAAGATAACTGGCAGTGGGTGCCCTTGGTACAAGAAATTCTGGTGGAAGTTAAAAAAGAAAACTTTCGTCAACGAAGGGATTATAGCTTGGCCAGGCGGTGAACTAAGAAAAATAAGTTTTTCATCACTCTCTTTAAGGTTTTTGGTTACAAGGACTTATTCAACTATATACCTATTATCATATTCTCGCTGGAAGTCAGTTTTGCTGGAATTTTTGACGAAAATTGGGAAATTTGGCGTACCCCCTCCAAAAGATCAGCATTGTTGTTCCTATCCTAATCAGGAAGAAGGCATGCAGGTAGATAAACAGGAATGGACGCGTAATGAGATGTGACGCAATGGAGTAGGCAGATCTGCGGAAATTAAATTCTAGAATGTTCTTTTAGTTTTCTTTTTTATGTACATATAATACTTTGGCGAGGCGTTTCCTTGCGCAGTATTATATAATTTTTATCGTTGATTTCAGATTTAGGTTTATTTCTATTTCTGTTTTCTTTTGTGTTTCTTTTTTTTTCATTGTTTTTTTTTATTTTGTTAGCTTTCCGTCATTAGTGATAGAATTTTTCTTCGTTTCTTTCATCTTGTAGTCATTTTATTTTCTTTTTGTTTTTTTGGTATATTGTTTAGGATTTGTAGTATTTCACCTTTTTTGTTTCATTACCCTTTTATTTTCTTAGCTTCATCGTTCTTCTTGTATGGTTTGGTTATCCTCACCATTGATGCTAGGTGAGAGGGATTTGAAGAGAAATCCTATGTCGCTCTTTGGCGGGGCTGACAAAATTGTCTGTCTTATTAGTGAGGCAGTGCGATAGGTCGCACCAAGGTGCTCTCGAAATATTCGGGTGATGCCAGACCTGCTATAGATAGAGTATAGATAATAAGTAATTAACATAGTTTAGTTATATTATAATCTAATATCTAATAAAGGTACCGACAAGACTGTCAAAGAGTTAAAAAAAAAAAAAAAAATATTTACTAATACAAAATATCTTTAATATACTATATATCTAAAAGTATACTAATAATAATAATAAGGATTAATTAATTTGTAACTGGGTTACTATAACCTATCCCACCAAGCCAATCAAATTCTAAGATCAGGTATAATGTTACACATTTGAAAAAGGCAAAACAAATGAAAAATTGCTTCTAAATCAAAATTTTACATATGAAACTACTTTTCGGTTTCTAACAAAAAAAATTCCTTGCGAAATTTTAATATAACTAAAGCCTTCTTTAACCCAAAAGCCTTACACCATGCCTCACTCTAACTCTAACCTTAATCACACGGGTTTATTTTTATAGAAAATTTGGTTTGATAGTCACGTTACACCCAGTAAAGAATTTCTCAAAAAAATTTTTGTTCTTTAAGAACATAAATTTTTAATTTTATGTTCTCAAAAAAAATTTAAAGTGCACTATAAATTTTTTTAAAAATAAAATTTTTAAAATTATATAATATTCATTATAAATTTGTTTATTATAATTTTTAAAACAAAAATACTATATTTACTTAATTGATGATCCGGATAAGATTTGTGGAATTACTATATTGGGACAATAGTAAATTTTGGGGATAAGTACAATATAAACTTTTGTTATATGCTGAAATCTTACAACTACCTCTATGGTAAGTGATTTTTTTATTAAGCTAACAGCTCAAGTCAATTAATTGAAAATTGTAGAGCTCACTAAGACGCATCTAATAGTAGTTAGATCATTCAAATTGGCCTAGTATACGCTGAGATATCACTAAAAAATGATCAGATGACTATATAAATTCCATGTAAACAAGGTGGTTGTAAAATTTCAGCATATAATAAAAACATAGTAAATCTAGTGTAAATCCCTCCAAATTCAAATATAAAAATTCTGCAGATCTTATCCGGATCAGCAATTAAATATCTATAATTGAAAATGAAAAGAACTAGCCCAAAAATCATAAGCTTTTGAAAATTAAATTTTTTATAAAAAGAACTATTAACTTTAATCATTAAAAGATAATTAAGAGTATCAATTCGCATTTTATTACGAACTTTTGTCTTAATTAAATTTTGTTGTAAAAAAATTCACTCAGTAAGGGAAGTGCAGTAAATTACATGATTAGAGTTTACATAGGTCCTGACCCCCTTCTTAGTGATAGGACTATTGACCAATCAAATTTTATAATATTTAAAAAAACCTCAAAAACGTCTTTGACCTAAAAATAAGATACTCCACAATTGACAAAAGTCGTTACATAGTAAAGTCAAAATTTACTAAGCAAATCAATTAAAATTACTTAAATAAACTTATTTAGCAGGTCAAAATAAACTTACCACAAAATTTTCATAAGTATTGGAGAACTTTTTATTAATTGACTTTTGATTTTTACATTTGACAAAAAAATTAAAATTTTTTAAAAAAATATATTCGATGAACGTAAAAATCAAAAGCCAATTAATAAAAAGTTCTCTAATACTTATGAAAATTTTGTAGTAAGCATATTTTGACCTGCTGAATAAGTTTACTTAAGCAATTTTTAATCAATTTACTTAGTAAAAATTTAGACTTTACTATATAGCAACTATTTGCAATTAACTAAAAATCGATTTTACTTCAATATTATTGGATATTTATACTATATATATATATAGAACATGATAGGTGGTGGACCCCTACTAGAAAATTATGTAATTTACTGCTCTTCCCTTATTATTATTAATTTTATATATATCTTATGAGAACATAAATTATAAATTTTATGTTCTTAGTTTGTTCTCAAAAAAGAATATGATTTTTAATTGTAGTGTTCTCAAATTTTTTTAAATGTTCTTGAGAACATTGAGAACATTAAATATTCTTCACTAGTTACACCTGATCTTAGTATTTATGGTTATAAAATTTATTCTGTAACCTATAGTTACAAATCAATTAATTCTAATAATAATTACTATTATTATTATAAAAACATGCATATACATATATATTTATACTACTGGATCAACTTAAATTCCATTTTACTTACAATATTTATATTTGATATTGGCTAATAAAATATGATTAATCAAACAATTTTAGAAACTGTAAAATGATTGTATTTCAAAAAAATAACAATAGTTGATTTTATTTTTAATAATTTTAAAATAAAGGCATATTATAAAAAAAAACACACCAACACAAAAAATCAGGAGTAGTTTAGATAATTGGCATTTAAGTAAACTTGTTTAGAAGACTAAAATATATACATACTAAAAGTTTCATCAAACTTGAAGCAGTTTTTATTATTTGACTTTTAATTTTTAAATTCAATAAATATATTTTGTTAATAAAATTTTAATTTTTTGTTAAATGTAAAAATTAAAAACCAATTGATAAAAAATTTTTCAACAAAGTTGAAAAATTTTAGAGAATATATATTTTGATCTTCTGAATAAGTTTACTTAAGTGAGTATAATTCGATTTGTATAGTAAAGTTTGGACTTTACTATATAGCAACTATTGTCAATTATGAGGTAGCTTATTTTTAGGTCAAAAATATTTTTGAGTTTTTGACTAAAACAGAAAGGATAACTTATTTTTAGCTTTTGTTATCATATTATTAAAATTGTCCAATAAAATTATTGGACAATTGGACATATGTCCAATTGACAATTTGAACATATGTCTAATAATTTTACAATTTATTTGAACATTGTCCAATACCTAAAGGTCCAAAAAATTATTTGGATATTTGGACTATGTCCAAATGTCCAAATGTCCAATTGTCCAATTAAATTTATTTGGACATTGTCCAATGCCAACCCTGATTGGTGATACTGGTAATACTGGTGAAATTGGTAATACTGGTGATACTTGTAATACTGATGAAATTAGTAATACTGGTAATATTAAAATTTTTCAAAAAATTAATTTTGGTTTAAATAATTTTTTTAATTAAAGTGTATGATTTTGAAATTTATTAGTAATAAAACTGTTCAAAACTATATTATCTAAATTTTATAATCAGTATTATTAGTATTACAGTATTGCTAATTTACTAGTACCACTATTTTCACTAGCATTATCAGTATTACTGGCATTACTAGTATTAGTGGGCTTCCAGAAATTACGTAATATTTTGTTACTAATAAATTTCAAAATTTTATCCCACTCACCCATACCTAATACTCTATTACTAATCAAATTTTATATTTTTAAAATTTATTCATATGTTTTAATTTATGAAATTGATAATAACTATTTCTCTACTTGACCAATTTAGATGATTTAACTACCAAAATGTTCGTCTCACTGAGATGATTCTAACAAGCCCAAAATCGTTAAAATCAAATCACAGTGTCCCATGATCATTCAACTTTTGTGTAATTTTAATAGTAATTTTTTAGAATCACAAGTAAATTTCTTTAATATTGAATAACTTTTGATCCACTAGCCCGTTTTGGATGATTTAACTACCAAAATGTTCGTCTCAGTGAGATGATTCTAACAAGCCCAAAATCGCTAAATTCTAATTACAGGATTTCAAAATCAATAAAGATTTGTATTGATAGACAAGCAATAAAAACTTTATTATTCTTGGATTCCTGTGATTGAAATTAGCGATTTTGGTCTAGTTAGATCATCTCACTGAGACGAACATTTTGGTAGCTAAATCATCCAAAACAGGCCAGTAAATCAAAAGTTATTCAATATTAAAGAAATTTACTTAGTAATTCTAAAAAATTACTATTAAAATTACACAAAAGTTGAACGATCTTGGGACCCTGTGATTAGATTTTAACGATTTTGGGCTTGTTAGAATCGTCTCAGTGAGACGAACATTTTGGTAGTTAAATCATCTAAATTGGTTTAGTAGATCAAAAGTTATTAATAATTTTATAATTTTATACTTTTGGCCAGAATTATAAAAATTTGACCAGAATTATAATTATAACCTGATATTTTCGGACCCCACACATCCACCAAAAAATCACGTAATTTCTAGAAGCCCCCTTACCAACATTATTAGTATTACTAGTATTACTGGTTTTACTAATTTATTAGTTTCTTCAATTTTACTAGTATTATCTAGGGGTTAGTAAAATTACGGGAGATCAACTTATTATAGTGCATAGCAATAAAAATGTCATGCATTATTTTGTATAACAATTATTAAAATTATAATAAAAATATTAACACTGCTATACTAACACACTTTTAGTAGTATATACTAGTTACTGATTCAAGAAAAGCCATTACTTTACTCTATTTACATTGTTTGGTAAGTTTATATAGGAATTGGATATGTTTTTGTGTTCACAAGAATTAAATACTGCTTTTTTAAAAATAATTGAATTTTTAGTGTTAAAGTCTGATTTTATTAGACAAATATTATTTATTTAGAAAAATCTTCAAATTTGAAAAACTCCAGGTGATGAAACTTTACTGTTTATTTATTTATAGTGCAGTAGCAATAAAATAAGTTTGTTATAATTTTATTATATATCGAACCATTTTTGCGCAATGAAAATTGTTGTGTAACAAATGTTCTCAAATCATTATTGTGTAATGAGCATTTTCAAAATATCATCATTGCATAATAAAAATCTTCCAAACGTTGTTGCATAACTACCGTCAATTTTGGAAGTTATTCTTTAAAAAAACTATCATTTTATATCTAGATAAAAACCACTATTATTTGTTAAAAAAGCCCACCCTTAACCATCAATCATTAGCTATTGAAGAATCCTATTATTAGCCGTTGAAGAAGCCTACTATTAGTTGTCGAAGAAGCCTACTATTAATTATTAAAAATCCTACTTTTAGTCCTCGAAAAATCCATCATTTTACATCAAAAAAACCTACTATTATATACTATTATATTGAAGAAACACATTTAAGAAACCTACCATTTTAAGTTAAAGAAACCTACTGCTTTGGTTAAAGAAACCCACTGCTATTTATCAAAGAAGCTCACTTTAATCGTTGAAACCACATTATTCGTCGAAGAAACCTATCTTTAAATATCAAACAAACCTACTATTATTTCTTACCTTAAATCATAAAGAAATCACGTCAAAGAAATCTATCAAAAAAATTATCTAACTTACAAATAAAGAACAGTAACATTAATAAGGGCAGTGTCATTAATCACCTGATTATTTTTTATCAGAGACCTACTCCTCTCCTCTTCCTTAATATATATATAGTCAGGTTCTTATATATAATTTCAACTTTTTTTACCTCCCCCCTTCTAAAAAATCATCTGATTTTTGTCACTCCCCTAACATATTATAAAACAATATTTAAAAGAGAAACAAACAAATAATGTTGCGGTACAGTCCTAGATAAGTTAAAATTGGCAAGATTTACTAACAATGTATGATTCTAAATCTATAATTCAGTTTTTAAATAATAAAAAAAACATTTATAAAGTTTTTATATAATTAATTACCTATCCATATGTCTTGAGTTTTAGAAAAAAAATAATATCTAAGTAGCTAGGCTATTTTAAAAAATTTACAGTATAACCAAAACTTTTATTGATCAAATATACAATATATAAAATTTATATGATTTACATATAAAATGATAATCTTGTACTACTATTATACTTGAGTTGTTAAAAAAATTTGACACTCTTCATGCTGATCCTCTGTACCAAAAAAGGAGCTAAACAAAAATCAATAATACACTTAAAAATATACAACTTATTGCTATTTTATCTGTTTTCCTTAAGAAAGAAGTAAGAGTAGACAAAAACATATCAAGTTTATTAGTGGATTTTTCCTAAACTATTAGTAGTATAGAAGGAAAATTAAAAATTTTTACAAACGCCATAAAATTTTTTACAAAAAGTGGGCATACTGGTTTGACCCTAAAAGGTAGACTATCCAGCACAACAAACAAACAAACAAAGAAAGCACGTGCCATTTTTGGTAATATAATTAATTTATTAAGTAAACAATAGCAAAATAAACAAATAAACAAAAAATACATATGAAATGTAAGGTTCTTTTTATAGATAGATAATTCTAAAAGGATAGATATTCAATCAACAGCAACAGTTTTTGGAAAATCTAGTCATAGTTGGAAATAGTATAGTGCAATTTAAGGATACAATAAAATTAGAAAACGTTAAAAATTTGTACGCCAAACCACAGAAAAAAATAAATCGGGTACATGAAGAACAAAAGTCGTTAATTCTTAAAATAGATAATCACATAGCTAAGTATATTGGTATAAATGATTCCAATTTTATAGTGACTATTCGGTGTACAATGGAGCTGTATAACTGGATACAACAAAAAAGAACACGTCAGGAGCATTTAAGGTATGAAGAACAAATTTTTATAGAAGAGAAACCAGAAGTACAGAAATTATCTATTATGAAAATTAACACAAAAGAAGAGCATGATGTAGTGAATAAGAAAAGAAGCTTGAAAAATATCAATGGTCCAAGCAACAAAAAGAAAATGGATAACAAAATCAGAGTTGCAGAAATGAATTTAAATAAAAGTGAAATAGAGATTTTAGTAGAAAACAATTCAGAAGGGGCAGAGAAGAAGGCAACACTACTTAATGCAGAATGTGGATGTCCAGATTATAAAATGGAGAATACTAAGGAAATGATTAGTACCTTTAGCACAAAGGAAAAGTCGTTTAAAAACAAAGCAAAAGGAAGTACAGAGTCAATATTAAATAAAGCGGTTATACTTGGCACAGCTTTAAACATAGAAAATAAAAGCAAAATGGATATAGACAGCAGCATCTACAACACAAAAACAGAGTTACAAACTAGCTTAATATTATGGAACCTCCTAGCAGATTCAAGATTTGCAAAGATTAGATGATGCTTTAATTATTTTGGTAGAGTTATTTCTACAGAATGGAAGGATTACAACAAAACAAAGGTGGTTTTCATTCATATACAATGCAGAAATAAGAAAAAAAAAAAATTTACAAAGCCTATGGTCTTTACATTATGAAGAAGAAAGATTGTGCAGACTAACACTAGGTAAATCTGATACAGAACTTTTGAAGAAAAAGAAAGAACATAGAGCGATTCTTAAAGGGATTCTCCATATAGCTTTGGAGGCAGCCCTCCTACGACAGTTAGGGAGAATAAAAGCAAAAATGGTTTTTATTCCTAAAAATAGCAATGGTAATCAAAAAAGTGTCGCATTCGTTTATTTTAAAGATAGTAAAGATCTAAATATAGCAACAGAAAACATAGCGGGGGTGTAGTGACATAGTGTAGTTGGATTATTGTCACCCTCCCAAGTAGTTGTAACAAAAGGTACAGAGTTCAAATCCCACTGGAGACGATTTTGAAAAATTTACCTGCGTTACGGTAACTTGGACTCCGAGCTCGGATGTACAAATCTGTTTCCTGGATTACACCAACTCATATTGGGAGCTTTGTTGCTGTGTTACGCACAGAACTGGAGCGCATAGATCCTGGAAAGCGCAGGTGCTGTGTTATGCACAGAACCGTAGGACAAAAGGAAACCATACTTGGCAAGACCCGAGCAAAGAGGTAGCCGACCTCCGACGGTACTTAAAGCGGAAATCAGATGGGAACGGACCGGAAGCAGACTGACTGAGAATCGGACTGACCTGAAGCAAACTTACGACAAAAGGGCATATGGCGGAGCTCTACAGTGGCTCTAACAATCAGACTGCCGGAGTCGCACCGGAGGAAAAGGACATGTGTTACGGAAGCATGTACCAAGGGAAGGGAGACCATTGGGTTCACCAATGGCAGACTACTCCTTCTGGGTCCTCGGATTGGGAGTAGGAATGTAACCGGGGGAAAGAAAGCAAGATAGGGGTAAGGAAAGCAACTGGAAAGTAACCAGAAGAGGAACGTGAGAAGTACCGAGGTTGTAAGGGCATGTGTCATACTATAGATACTAGTAAGAAGGTAGTGGCTTGAGATACGGGCCAGGTTGCGGCAGCATTTAAAAAATGGCTTGAGATACGAACCCGGTGGCGGCAGCGCTACAGGTACTATTAGTGGTCAAGTAAGATGCAAAAACCAGGTTGATTATATGAGTGGGACATATAGGATATACTGGTAGGTTTAGGTCGTAGATAAATAGTCTAAGTTTCGGTACTTGGTAGTTGTAGTAATTCAATGCAATAGTTACAGATATTGTAATGATAACTATAGCTTAATAAAGACCGAGGCATGATCTTACCTTAAAAATCAAAAAAAAAAAACAAAAAAACAAAAAACATAGCTTGGTATTATAATACTAGACTTGAATGGAGTGGTTCAAACCAGAGGAGTTCGTCGAAGGTAGTACTAAGTTGAAAAAATGCAAAGGGAAAAAATAGATATACAAAAAGGTTAGAAAAAGATAACTTCAAGCTTTATGAAAAGAAAGTCATAACAACTCACCTTCTGAAAGAGCACAAAAGAAAAAGAAGGAATTTATTAAAAATATAAGCAGAGAACTTAGCACCTCAAGATTTCGTAGCACTACCCGAAAAGTGCTAACTAGTGCTCCTAGGTCCGGTCTGGGTCTGGACCGGTCTGGGTCCGGTTCGGGATCAGACCAGACTCAGACTCTAAATTTTACTAATTTCAGACTTCAGACCAGACTCAGACTTAACTATGAGTCCGGTCCGGGTCTGGTCTGAAGTTTGCAGACTGGTCTGAGTCTGAAATATAATTATATGTATTTTTTGGAGCTGAACAAGTTTACTTGGTGCATTTTGTAAGAATTAATTAGTAAAATTTTATGAATCATAAGATTTTATAGAATTTTATTAATAAAATTCTATAAAATCTTTATAATTTGCAAATTTTTATTAATTAATTCTAACAAAATGCACTAAGTAAACTTGTTCAGCACCTTAAAATGTACTAAAACGGCTATTTTGTTTTTATTTTACTTGAAATTTAGAGATTTGTTGCACAATTTTGGATTTTTGATCAAAAAAGTCAAACTTTAACATCTTATCTCCAAATTTCAAGTAAAATAAAAACAACTCCACCGAATTAATGTATTTTTAGGTGTTGAACAAGTTTACTTAGTGCATTATGTTAGAAATCATTAGTAAAATTTTGTGAATCATAAGATTTTATAGAATTTTATTAGTAAAATTCTATAAAATCTTAAAATTCACAAATTTTATTAATTAATTCTAACAAAACGCACTAAGTAAACTTGTTCAGCATCTAAAAATGCATTAAATCGGCAGGGTTATTTTTATTTTACTTGGAATTTGGAGAAAAGATGCTTAAATTTGACTTTTTTGATCAAAAATCCAAAATTATGCATCTTTTCTCCAAATTTCAAGTAAAATAAAAACAATCCTACCAATTTAATGTATTTTTATGTTCTGAACAAGTTTACTTAGTGCGTTTTGTTAGAATTAATTAATAAAATTTTGTGAATGTTAAGATTTTATAGAATTTTACTAATAAAATTCTATAAAATCTTATGATTCACAAAATTTTACTAATGATTTCTAACTTAATACACTAAGTAAACTTGTTCAGCACCTAAAAATACACTAATTTGGTAGGGTTGTTTTTATTTTACTTGAAATTTGGGGATAAGATGTTAAAATTTGACTTTTTTGATCAAAAATCCAAAATTATGCATCTTTTCTCCAAATTTCAAGTAAAATAAAAACAACTCCACCGAATTAATGTATTTTTAGGTGTTGAACAAGTTTACTTAGTGCGTTATGTTAGAATTAATTAATAAAATTTTGTGAATCATAAGATTTTATAGAATTTTATTAATAAAATTCTATAAAATCTTTATAATTTGCAAATTTTTATTAATTAATTCTAACTTTATGCACTAAGTAAACTTGTTCAGCATCTAAAAATGCATTAAATCGGCAGGGTTATTTTTATTTTACTTGAAATTTGGAGAAAAGATGCTTAAATTTGACTTTTTTGATCAAAAATCCAAAATTATGCATCTTTTCTCCAAATTTCAAATAAAATAAAAATAATCCTGCCAATTTAATACATTTTAAGGTGCTGAACAAGTTTACTTAGTGCATTTTGTTAGAT
This sequence comes from Gigaspora rosea, assembly GCA_003550325.1. NCBI lineage: Eukaryota > Fungi > Glomeromycota > Glomeromycetes > Diversisporales > Gigasporaceae > Gigaspora > Gigaspora rosea. Next base: position 55,347 of record QKWP01001325.1, on the reverse strand, counting down.
TAATTAATAAAAATTTGCAAATTATAAGATTTTATAGAAATTTATTAATAAAATTCTATAAAATCTTATGATTCATAAAATTTTACTAATTTATTCTAACAAAATGCACTAAGTAAACTTGTTCAGCACCGAAAAATACATATAAATATATTCAGACTCAGACCAGTCTGCAGACTTCGGACCAGACCCAGACCAGACTCAGACTTGACTAAAAAGTCTGAATATAAAAGTCTGAGTCCGGTCCGAAAATCAGACCAAACTCAGACTTGACTAAAGTCTGGTTCGAGTCCGGTCCGTAGGAGCAATAGTGCTAACACACTTAGAGGTAGATCAAAAGTCAGTAAACCATAACAAAGTACTCGAAAAAATCCTCAGAAGACTTTGAAATATTGAAGAAAAACAGAGAACTTTGTTCTCTATCGCTCCTAATATTTGCTAAGAGCTTCCTAATGAATATAAGCAAGACAGTGGGCTTGCACGTACAGGAGGCATCCTCATTTATTAATGTTGAAATAGAAAGTAGTAATTATTCAACAAGCCCACAAGTACATAATAATCAAGTTCTTAAAGTAGGATGCCACAATATTAATGAACTTAAAAGTAATAGTTTTAAAAGTGTTATAATTTCAGAATGGGCAATAAAAAGAACATAGTTATAATTAGTATTGTGAAAACGAATATTAATAGTAAAGAAGGGGCTTTTTTGGACTTCGATAGAGATAATTTTGTTGGTTTTTGGTCAAATACAGAAAAAGAAAAGAAAAAAGAATCTGGTATAGGACTTCTGATTAATAAAAAGTGAGTGAGCCATCTAGGTCAAGTTAAAATGGAATCACCATACTATTTAGAAGCACATTTCTTTTTAAACAATTGGAGCTAATAATTATTATAGTATATATACCACCAAACAATAAAGAAATCACAAAGGCAGTTCAACAGAAAATCGTTAAAAAAGTAGCCCAAGGATCTCAAAGGAATCAATACGTTATCATGAGTGATTTTAACAATGTTTCTGATCAAACTTTAGACAGGAAACACTCAAGTTCATAGCACAAAAAATTTTTACTATATAAATAGCTATATAAGCAAGTGTTCGTAGATTCGTATTGAGTAATTAACCAGATAGCAAGAAATTTACATGGTCAAGACAAGATCAAAGTTCAAGGATAGATAAATTTGTACATCAAAGGAGCTTGGCCTAGGAATTTTGGAAGCTAAAATAGAGGAGTTGAGTACATAGACAGATAGTAATCATAATGCAGCCATAGTAAAAATTCACCTTGGGCATTTGATTGAGAAAAAGAATTTTTCCACAATAAAGCAATGTGGACAAAAAAGAACAACCTACTGTATTTATCTGAAAATAAGCTACCCTTTTTGGCCAAAAAGTTACACAAAAAATCGTGGGGATAGCTTATTTTCAGATTGTTAAATTTTTTGAAAAATTGAAAAACGTACTAATAAAAGGTTGTCCAAATGCTATGAAATTTTTACTATAGGTGTATTTCGTTATACTGAACAACTTTACTTATTCGACCTTTTGAAGTTTACATAGTAAAAAAAAAGTTTTATATGTAGCGACTGTTAACGATTTTTATAAAAATTTTTCTGAAAATCCGGGGGGTAGCTTCTTTTGAAGGTTGCTTATTTTCGGAAACCTACGGTATTTTTATAACAAGCCAAGCTCAGAAGGTTGGGAAAATTATGCTATAGTTCTTCAAAGTTCTTTAAAAATTAGCCAGGCCCTAAAGAGAATAAATTCAGCACAACTAGGATTTAATGTAGAAAAGAATGAACTAGATCAGGCATGGGATGATATCCATAATGCAATAATAAAAGCAGCCAACCAAACCTTACCAAGAAAAAAAGTATTGAATACAGGTTGCAATAGGAAAAAATCTAGAACAAAAACGGCACTGGAAAAAAGCATTTTGGAATTGGGCAAGGTTATCAGAAACATTCGTAACAAAAAAATTTCTCAATCAAATATCAATACAATAGTTTTAGTGAACAATACCATTTTGAGTATAAATAGAACTTTAGATTTAGAAATAGATATGTTACAAGTACAAAATTTAGATGAAAGGGAGCAGGATTTAAGAGGCTGGAAGAAAAAAATGCTTATTAGAGAATACAAGTAGTAGAAACAAGGAAATTCAAGAAAAGATTAATAGACGGTGCAAGATGATAGTTAACAACCAGGGTCAAATACTAAATAGTCTTTTAAATAAGCTATACAATAAAATTGTGTTTAACAAAACCGTTCTAGAAAAATAGGATCATAGTCGAGAACTCATTATGGAACCTAAAGACGTTAGACAGCATACAGAAAAACACTTTCAAAATTACCATAATACCAAAAGAGATGCAAACCCAAGTCACATGTTCCATGCATGGATAGAAACTTATAAACCTTTAAGTTTCATACGTATGAGGACTTTTTGGAAAAAATATCAGAAGAAAAATAGGACCAAATGCTAAGTAGTTTAAGTTTAAAATCGGCACCAGGTATTTCAGGGATAAGTTACATTTTGATTAAGAAAGCAGGCAGCAAAACGCATGCTATTTTCAGGAATTTTGCTCTAGCATGTATACAAACTGGTTTAATCCCAAATAAGTGAAAAATAGCTCAGCTGTATACAATCCCAAAAATGAAGATAGGGGATACAATCTCAATAATATAAGGCTCATCGCACTTTTAGAAACTTTTAGGATATGTGTTACAAAAATTTTCACAATGCGCCTCTTAAAAATTTTTAAAGAAAATGCAGTGCTAAGGGGATTCAATTTCACTGGATTCCTAGTTGCTCAACAGAAGCTCCGATACATATTCTTAATTCAATTATAAAGGAGGCTTTGGAAAAAGGAAAAGAGCTTTGGATACTCTTGCAAGACATGCAAAAAGCTTTCAACTCGGTCTTATTATAAATGTTAGAAAAGCTCTAATTCGACTTAAGCTTCTAGCTACTGCAATTAATTTTATTCTAGACCTCTTTGGTAAATGTCAGTTAAAATTATTACAGCTTTTGAACTTAGCAATGGTTTTATAGCCATAAATGGGATAGACCAAGGTAAAGTAGTATCACTCTTGGTCTAGAGAGTATTTTATGATCTGCTTCTTTGCTATGTGCAAAAAGGAACCAAACTGGGCTACGATCTGAGCCTAGGTAAGAATAAGGTATACCCTAAGAACTATTCAACTCAATGTGCTACAATTGTTTATGCGGATGATACAATATGAATAGCCAGTAACAAGCAATATTTAGAAACAATTATAAAGGTTGCAGAGGAGTTCTATAAGATAAATAACATTAAGATAAATCTCAAGAAGTCTAAGTTAGTAGTATTTAATACAAGAGAGGAAAAGTATTTTTTTATCTCAAAACAAAATTGTAGCAGAAAGGAAAGGTACCTTAGTGCACTTTTTAGGCATCTGGTTGAATCAGAAAAAACAAGAAGCTTATCAAAGCAAAAGCAAAATGGATTATGCAACAATTTTGTGAAATGCTGTATCATAAAAAACTGATGCTTAGCCAACTCTCCTACATTAATAACGTGTATTCTTTCTAATTGGGCTACATATTGCAAACAACCAATCTTTTACAAAAGAATTTAGATGAAATCCAGCAACCTTTCTTAAGACTGGTGAAAAACAAAATAGAGTTTGCATGTTCAACAAGTAATTGCTTAGTTATATACAAAAATTTAGACAATTGTAAGAAGCTTAACGATGAAGTCTTCACAAAACAAATAATAGGCTTTATAAATAGGTTAAACAGTACAGAAATTGAGGCAAACTTCGCAAAGAAACACATAACACAAGGTTGGTTTCTAGCGGCACTAAGCGAAAGATTTCCTAAAGAGTCAGACATAATAACCCTAGAGAAATTATGAAAAGGCAACTTGGACTGCTCAATTTTTCTTAAAGCACAAGAGAAAAATCTCAAAATAACGCTCACTGAAGACACTATTACTCCAAAAACTTCTGTGATCAAGATAAAGAGTTTACTACTACCAAAAAGCTTCTATCGATCATACAAGTATATAAACAAGTTATACTGTATAGGACAATTAATCAACTTTGAAGAAAAAAATATGATTACTTGGCAACAATTAAAAAAAGTTTTAGGCCTTTCAAGTCAAGGAAAGAAAGCTCATTGGTTCACAGAATTAGAAAAGGAGATAATTATAGATACAGATACAAGAGAAATTGCAGCAGACTTTAATATACTTACTAGCTTTGGAGCTCAAAAAGACCTACACTTCGGAGGACCAATGAGTAAAGGACTGAGTTGTATATAATATTGATTCAAGCAACCAAGAATGTGGCAGAATAATACAAAAGGGTAAAAAAGAAGTGCTTGTCGAGCATTGGTGTGATAGCTTACCTCAGAAGTCATTAAATGTCTGTATTGTCAAATTCAAAGACTATCAATCTAGCAAAGAAAGAAGTAAAAGCATATGTTCAAGTTGGATCAAGAAGAAAGTTATTGTTAAGGCGCTTTCTAGGCCATTTAAGAAAGAAAAAAAGTGTAAGAATTCAAAAGCGGCTCTGCTCTAACAAGATAATGAACCATATTATTGAAAATGTTCTAAACATAGTATAGAATAGTTTTTTTGAAATTATTTGCAAAGTTTGTTGCCAGACAGTAAATAAATGGGAAGAAGAAAGAGGCATTGTACGCAAAGAAAAATGGAAGAAAAAAGTTAAAATGAAGAAAACAGGACTCCGAAAAATCAGAAGAAGCAGAAAGAAAAGTGGAAAGAAAAGACTAAAGATAATAGAAAGTTTGGTTGAAGAAGAGATATTAGGCTTCATCAAGAGAAGTAAAAAGCCCTTTTAGTATGGTCACTAATAGGTCACCACTGAAACCTGTTTTGTTAGAGAAATAGTGCGACAGGGTACACTTAGGTTCTTTTTAGAAAACTGAGTGGTGTTAGGCTTATATGAGAAAGAACTGAATATTTTGTAAAATGTATTTTAGTATCCCTTAAACTGTAAGCAAATCCAGGCAAATTTGGCTGGAAAATTGCTATAAATATGCTTATGATCTATATTTTTTAAAACTTAAGATATTTAACTAAAATTTTTTTTGATAAAAATTGAAAATAAGGATTATATTATAGTAGTATTTAATTTTATATTATAAGAAAAAAAGTTTAAGTTGATAATAAGCTAAAAATAGATAAATTTCAAAAAATTTTTTATCCAAAAAAATTATCTACTTTTTTTTGGCGAACTCTATAAATATTAGCTCTAGCTTCCTGATTTAATAGAATGATATAGTTTATAAAAAGGATTACAACTTTTATTATTGCAACTTTTGTGATTTACTTGTAAAAATTAGGACTTGTATTAGAAGTGAAAATTTTTTTATAGACGGGAACATATAAAATTTAAGAAAACCTAAAGAAAAATTTTATAGTAAAAGTTTTAAAATAAAAACTTTAAACTTTTATTGCTTTAAAGTTTATTAATAATTTTAAAAAATTTTCATAATAAAGTTTATAAAATATATTTTAAAGAAAATATTCTATAAATAAAGTATACCCCATATGCTTAATAAATTTTTATTTTATTTAAAAAAATGTAATATTTCTAAAAAAATCCAGGCAAATTTGCCTGGATTACAGTTTAAGGGATAGTATTCTTCTGTTCACTTGCAAGTATTTAGCAGACTCGTCAAAGAATAAAAAAAAAAAAATAATAATAATGTGAAGTTGTCCCTCTGTAATTTTACTAACCCCTAGGTATTACCAGTTTTACTGGTATTACTATTTTTATTAGTTTTACTAGTATTACTAGTATCACCAGTTTTACCAATTTCACCAATATCACTAGTATCACTAGTTTCACTAGTTTCACCAGTATTACCAGTTTCACCAATGCTTATTGGTAATTGGTGATTGGTGAAAATCAGTGTACTATTACAGTTTAGTTTTACTAACAGCTTTAGTCTAAATATAACATATTAGTTTTTTCAAAAAAATTTGATTAAAACACCAATACCAGTATCTCATGATCCAATGATTGAAATCAAACAATTTTTGTACCATTCGAATTGTCTTAATTAGTGTTTTGATCCAGGTGGGTGTTACTCAGATCACCTGCAGGTTGTAGATGATCTAGGTCAAGTTGTAACAGCCTGGGTAAGAACAAGCGGGTCAACCCACAGATCACCTACAGGCAGAGACCCGACACAAATTAATGCAAATTTGTGAAGTCGACAGAATCAAGTTTGAAAAATATTTAATAGTAAATTATTTAAAAAAACTATAATGCAGTACAGAATTTTAATAAATAGTATTATAGCAGATAGTATTCTGCATTACAGTATTATGGCATTACGGCATTACGGCATTATAGCATTATAACTTTATAGCATTATAGCTTTATAGCATTATGGCTTTACGGCTCATAGCAATTATGGCAAAAAATACAGCAATGCCGTAAGGGCACTGACATTTATTAGGTAATATTTTAGGGGTGGGAGGGTCAAGAAAAATCTTACCTTAGTTAAATTTAATTGGCTAAAATTCTATTTATAGATCTTACCTGGAGGTGGAGGGGTAAGCCCCTATAGTAAATGGATATTAGATAATAAATGTCAGTGCCCTAACTATATTAATTTGTAAAATTAATTCTACCACCAACTATAGGTTAACCCACCTGGGTCAAATCACTAGTCATATTGACCACCTGAGATTTTTTTAATTGACCCAAAAGATTCGACAGGTCACCTGTCAGGTCACCTGTTGGGTGACCCGAGTGGTGCCTTTTTTGGACTGACCCGTTTCCACTCAAGTGGCACATTGTCCATCCGTCGGATGACCCAGATGAAGATTTTTTAGACAGGTCAATTTACTAGTCTTAATGAGATAATTCAAATAGTATAAAAATAGTTTAGTTTGGGCTAATAGATCATGAGTTATAGCAGATCTGCTACAATATTCATATTTATTTTATATATTTTTTTTACTATTCCTTTCCTGCCAAATCATTATAATTTGGCCAGATACTAGTTTATTTATGCTGTGACTATGACCAATACTTGGGGTTAGGGCATTACTATTAAATACCTGCAATATTCTAGGTTTTCATTTTTACGGTATCTTAGTTTCTTATATTTTTATTCATAGCTAGTATGATGATCCCAACAACTTTACCTGTTTATAGTGAGAAGTCACTAGTTTTGTTCAACTTCCATTTGAGGGATAGTAATTTTTATCTTCTCATTATAGTAACCGTTAGTATTAGCATCCTGTTTATAACTAAAAATGCAGTGCCATAAGTTCATAAAGTATCTGTAGCCTCTCACTATATCTTGTGACTTTGTTTATTCCAAATCAAGGTTCTGACTATCAAATTTAAATTACTACTAAGCAGACTTGAACTAGCAACTTTGTAATTTGCAATATCAGAGCATAACTGCTATGCTATCAACCCAGAGGTCTTGTAAAGTTTCAATATTATAAAACTTTATTATTTTAAATTACAAATATAAATATATATTAATTTGTAATCTTTTTGTGAACTAGTGAAAATTCATATGATTTTCACTACCTTTTTTGAAATCTGGTGTTTTTCAAGAATAAATCGATTTTGTACTAAATAAACCTTCTTTGTATATATAACAAATGTTGCAAAAAAAGAAAAATACAAGTATAATGGTAGTTGAGATATTAAAATTGGCCTAGTAGATTATGAAATATAGTGTATTTGTCTTACAACTATATGATATAAACAAAAAGTAAACTAATAGTTATAAAGACAAAAATGGCCATATTTTACAATCTGCTTAGCTAATTTCAATAATAGTTTAACTACTATTATATTTGAAATTATCTTTTTTACAACTTTTATTATACATACAGTGCATGAATCCTTTAATCAGCAACTATAATATACAATCTTTAAAAGCTTATAAATAAAAAACTAAAGTACAGTAGTTATAAATCAAATCTCTTCATAGAATATTAAAATCAAATCTAAAAAACAAAGTTATGAAGCTAATTTTTTAAATTACTTAGTATTTAATAGAGTTATTTCTTGTTAAAGTTAATCTAATTTATTAAGTAAATTAAAAATTTGGCCACTTTAATTTTGCCCAGAACTACTAATAATGTTCTTAATTCTGCCCAAAATTATTAAATAAAAATATACTATAGTTAAATTTAATATTATAAAAATTCTAATTTTTCTCTTTTTTTCTTTTTTTTTCTCTTTTCTTTTTTTTTTTCTTTTTTTCTCTTCTTTTTTTTTCACTCTTTTTTTTCCTCTTTCTCTCACTCTTTCTTTCTCTCTCTTTTTCTCTCTCTCTCTTTCTTTCTCTCTCTTTCTCTCCCTCTCTCTTTTTCTCTCTCTTATATATATTTCTAATTTAATATATACTTATATTAACCAATCATATTAGGGTATTTTTGTGTACCATAGCTCCAAATTTGGCTGCTATATTTATGACTTGTTGATTTAAGGGTTCGTGCACTGTATGAGAGAGGTTTACTTAGTACAAACAAATTTATTTTTGAAAAAATACTAGATTTCAAAAAAGATAAAAATTATATAGTAAATATATCCTGCAGATTACTATGTTTTTTACTGGTTTATATATAGATCACAAATTAAAATAATTTTTTTAATTTAAACAAGATTTAAGTTAAGTATGAATATTGTAAAAGAGGTAAGAAAAAATTTGGTATAACTCAGGATCTATTAGTCCAAACAGACCTCGAACAATCTATATAAGATTATATTTGAAAAATTGCTAATATAGACCTTTTTTTAAAAAAGATTATATTTAAAAAGTAAATATTAAATAAAAAGGTTATATTTGGAAATATAAAGCTATTTTTTTAAAGAATATAGTTCTGTTTTTTTTTTTTAAAAAAATATAGTTCTGTTTTTTTTTTAAAGAATATAGTTTTGTTTTTTTTTTAGAAAATATATATTTGTTTTTTTTTATTTTTTTTATAAAGAATATTGTATTTTAAAAAAAGTTAAAAAAACCTAAAACTTTTATCTAATATTTGATATATAGTTTTATATATCAATATAAAAATGCTAACAAAAAAAATTTACTATAATGCCCAAATATAAGCTTATATAGATTATTTGGGGTCCTGTTTAGACTAAATAATTTTAGTACTATTTGATTCATTTTGATAAAACAAATTGAATAGTATCAAAATTGGTCAATTTGAATAACAAAATTACAAGTGATTTACAATTATATATATACAAAATTGAAATAGATATTGTTGTAATAAATAAAAGCATTGTGGTAAATTTGCAATAACCTATTATCTATTGGTTCAAACTAAATAATTTTTGTACTATTTGAATTGTTTTATTGAGATAATTCAAATAGTACAAAAATCATTTAATTAGCAATTCACGTAAGAACAGGACAATTTATAAAATTTTATATAATAAAATAAGCAAATTTACTATAACATTTTGAACGTTGGAATCCAGTTTCCTCTAATATAAAGTATTAATAGTTTAAATATAATATAAAATTAAATTATATAGACATAAAAATATGGTATCTGTCTTTCTTTTTATTAAAAGTCTGGTAGAATTTTCTAAAAATAAAAGGTACTTAACTAAGAGCTGAAATTTTGAATTTTAAAAAAACTGTCTTTTTATTATAATTTTGGAAAATTGGATTCCATATTACTATTAAAACTATATAAATACTTATCCCGACTTTTGTCCTGTTCTTACGTGAATTGCTAATTAATTTTAATTACTAGGTTACGAAATATTGGTATTAGAATAGTATCTGAATATAACTAATTAGTTTTTTTTAAAAAAATTAATTTATATAACATTTAAATACCAATATCTTATGACCCAGTGATCAAAATCAAACAATTTTTGTACTATTCAAATTGTCTTAATAGGATGATTTTAATAGTATAAAAATTAAAAAAATTAATTTAGTTTGAACCAATAAGTCAAGAATTATAGCAAATTTAACACAATATCCTTATCTATTACATTACCCATAGTTACTTTATATTTGCTTTATTGATTTTTTTAAAATACTTTATTAATCTAGATAATTAAAATAACATTTATACATATTTAAAATAATGTATATGTTTTCAAAATAATATGCAAATGCCTGTTATTTCAAGAATTTATAGCAATACAATTGTACTAATTAGGAGGCATTCATAAATAACATTATACAAGAAGGGCTCAGATGAAATATAATGTTTTTTCTGATAAGTAAAGGGATCAAAAAACTATAATGTAATTTTTTTAAAAAAAATTGTCAAAAATCTAATCCAGTACTGTAGTCCAAATTTGATTATTTTGGTACTATTCAATTAGTCTTGGTGAAAGGAGTTGAATGGTACCAATTTCATTTCATTTAGATTATTGGATCAAGAGTTATTTGCAAAATACTATTGGTTATATCTTTTTTTATAAAATTACTGTCTAACTAATAGTTTTTTGTAAATATCTTGCGATCCAGTAATTCAAATAACATGATTTTGGTATTATTGAATTTGCTTTTACTAAGATGAATTGAATGGTATCTAAATTATTTAAATCAGATTACTATGTCATAAGATACTCAAGTTTTTGTAAAATTTTATATATAAATATACAGATTTTGAAATTTTTTTTATATAGTCTAAAGAGGGGTCAAGCGCTACTATATGAGATATATAATATTATTTATAGATGCTTCCTTATACTAACTGTTCTAAGAATAGTATTATTTTTGTATATAAGCATGGCTATTATAACTATTGTTTATAAAAATACAATTTTTGGCCAGAGCATAGCGATGGACCCTTAGTTTTTATACAAAGTAATACAAAAATTACCTTTCTAATATGCTTCAATTGTAAAAATCTTAACAATTTTACTTTTTTGATATACTTGCATATATATGATATAAATTTTATCAGAAATGGAATTTGGAAATTTTTTGTCTATCTGCATGCGTGTCTATATTTGTGCATTAATGTTACCAACATTTGCATATTAACGCATTTGTGTAATATAATAAAAATCATATGATGAGCTTCGGATATATAATGCTACGCATTAGTCTAATAATATTTAATTTGTTTAGGCTATCTTTATAATAAAATTAAGATTAATATTGAGGCACTAAAGATAAGGGAGCTTCCAAAAATTAGCTGATTTTTGTTTACTATAAGCCTACTCCCACCCATCTATACTTGATACCCAATTAGCCAATCAGATTTTATGATTATTAAAAAGTTAAATATAATATTTAAGAGCAAATAAATTTTTAAATTACTAAACCAAATTTGATAATTTAACTACCAAAATGATTTTTTAATAAGAGGATTCTAGCAAGCCCAAAATTATAAAAATCTAATTACAGAATCCTGTGATCAGAATAGATTTGTATTACTATAAAAGTTTTATAATTTACAGTATTAAATAATTATAAACCATTTATAGTAACTCAAATTTATTTCGATCTTAGGATTCTGTAATTAGATTTTAACAATTTTAGATTTGCTAAAATCCTCTTATTGAGAGGATTCTAGAATGCCTAAAATTGTTAAAATCCAATCACAGGATCCTAAGATCAGAATAAATTTGCATTACTATAAATGGGTTATAATTATTTAATAAATTATAAAATCTTTATAGTAATACAAATCTATTCTAATCACAGAATCTTGTGATTAGATTTTTATAATCTTGGACTTGCTAGAATCCTCTTATTAAAAGGATCATTCTGGTAGTTAAATTATCAAATTTGGTTTAGTAAATCAAAAGTTATTAATTATTAAATATTATTAATAAATCAATAATTTTAATTAAAAATAATTTGCAACTTTGGCTGGAATTATGAAATTTTGGCAGAATTACACCTGATACTTTAGCTAACCCACCCACCCAGAAATCAGCTAATTTCTGGAAGCTCCCTAAGTATAACAAAATATTTAGATAAAAATAAATTTAATAAAAAGCAAACTAAAGGTACTAGTAATAATAAATCAAGGCGGTAGTGGATGAAATAAAGATTTATTAAAAAATACTAATAAGATGGTTTAAATATTAAATTTATATATACAGTTGTCCTCCTTTATAATCACATCCTATATAATCACAACTTTCTGTACAACTATACTAAATTTTGAAACAATTTATTAATAATCTTATAAAAAAAAAATCTTTATAATCACACTCTTTTATAATTACCAATTTTCTTGATACAAACTGCATAATTATAGAAGAGGATAACTATATTTATTTTAAAAAAATTTTTTAATAAATCCCTTCTAAATAAAATTACAAATTATTATAATAAATTTGACTTTTTTTTGTGATATATAATAAAAAAACAAATTAATAAATTTGCCTTTTTTTGTAATACATCATAAAGATTGTTATGTAAAATCTCTTCCATAGTCAAATATTCACAATTTTGATTGGTTGAATCGATATGCAGATCAACGGTTCTGAGTCAAACCCATAGTTTCCATATCTGGGACGTTCCTAAATATTATATTCTCCACTACGCTCCGGGTACCTTCGCCCTTTGAAATGCCATGGCATTGCAAAGATTTTTGATCCAATTTTGAATATGCTATTAATTTTAAATTTATTATTAATAACTGAATAGTAATATGACTAAATTTATAAAACCTTGTATCATAAATATTTATAACTTCGTAGCTATTTTTTGATCCATGAAACAATTTAAGTGCAACATTTTGATTTAAAGTACCAACTGTACTTGTGTGTTTCCAATTAGCAGTATACACAGTTGCAAGCCCACCTTTTCCAATTTTTCTTTAAATTCTAATTCATTAAATGGAATCCATGATATTACTACGTTATTATCAGATAATTATTCTTTTAGTAAATCGTCAAGGTTTTCCTTTTGAAAAATATTACTTTTCGCCTTTTGCAGCAATTCAATGGCCTTTTCTTGATTAGGTGATATTCCAATGCCATTCGATAAAATAATCCAAGTTCATATTGTCAATTATAATAACCATTGTCTGCTGATCTTAAATACCATTCAAACGCTTTTTTCATCTTTGGCAGTGCCTGCACCATCCTGATAACATAACGCGAGATTATATTGTATAGTGGAATTGCCACCTTTTGCAGATTCCAAATACCACTTAAATGCTTCATCCTTGTCTATACCTATGTCATTACCATAGCATATTCCAATATTAAAATTGTCCATCCAAATTGCCACCTTCAGATGATTTCAAATACCAATAAATGCTTTTTTATCCTTTATAGTACCTATGCCATGTAGATAACACAACGCGAGATTAAATTGTTCATTCGAATTGCCACCTTCAGCAGAATTCAAATACCACTCAAATGCTTTTTTTTCATCCTTGACTGTGCCTATGCCTTCGTCACAGCGGAACCCAAGATGACATTGTCCATCCAAATTTCCACCTTCAGAAGATTTCAAATACCACTCAAACGCCTTTTCTTCATCATTGGCTGTGCCTACACCTTTTTGGTAGCACCATCAAAGGTTATATTGTCCATTCGAATTGCACTTTCAGCAGATTTCAAATACCATTCAAATGACTTTTTTTCATCTTTGCCTGTGCCTATGCCATTTATATAGCAGAATCCAATATTATATTGTCCATTTGGATTGCCACCTTCAACAGATTTCAAATACCACTCGAATGTTTTTATTATCCTTGACTGTACCTATGCAAATTCTGTAGCAGATTACAACATTAAATTGAGCAGTGGAACCGACGCTTTTAGCAGATTTAAATACTACTTGAATGCCTATTTTTCTTCAGTTGTTAGAAACCAGTATTACATTGTTCATCTGAATTGCCTCTTTCAGTAGATTTTACATATCATTCAAATCCCTACCTGGATATACTTTCAAATTTTAATATTACATTATTAAATGCTAATAAATAGATAGTACTATTTGTTGGAATGGGATATATTAATATATTTGAATTAGATATCACCGACAATTAATTCGCTGACATGCTTATTTCGCCAAGTTTTTTTTAAAAATTGCAACTTTAATTCTAAACCTGACCTTAACGACAATGACCAGAATTACTTTGTTGGTGAAGTGACTGTCTGTGAAATAATTGTCTGTTAAATAAGCATGTCGGCGAATTGATTGTCGGTGAAACGACATATCAGATATCGGTGTGATTGTCGGCGAAATGCGCACCACCGTTTGAGTTTTGGTCATGAACCCAAATTAAGTGAAATGCCGATTCCCAAACCCGAAATAAGTCGTAATGCCGTAATTTAAAAAAAAAAAAAGGCCTGGGCCGTAACCCTAATGTTAATCGTTCTTTAGAATCGAGTTCTGACCGATCTTGACCGATCCTTGAAGGATCGGTAAGAACTCAATCTAAAATCACATGACACTTATATGATCGAATCGCCAGCTCTTTTTATAAATAGATGCTAGAAGAAATTTTTGCCTTAGCAAGATAAAATTTTGTATTTGCAAACATATATATATATATTTATTTTAAAGCATATGCCTTAAATAAATTATGAATAGATCAAGTAAAAATATAGTAACATATTTTTTTAAGCATTTTTATATATAAAAATAAATATCGTATTGTCGCCCACCTGTGTGTTATTTTGGGCATATGCGCGTTATTTAGAGTACGCGCATGGGTGTTATTTTGAGATAAAGATAATATTTCTTTAAACCTGCCTGCTTTATCTAATTACCGGCACTTGTTGGAACCGAAATATGGAGTACGCGTCATTTTGGGATGCGAATGGGCGTTATTTTGAAAACATGCATGATATTTTTAGGAGACACAATTTCTAAATAGTGCTCATGCCCTTTATTTCGCGACAATACGGTAGTTAAAACAAGTAAGTTATCCAAGAAAATGATCTTTCGAGACTACGTAGAATTTATGAATAAATTTTAAATTTACTAGTCATCCAATAATTCAAATTGAATAAACTTTTTTTTTTTTGTAGAATTCACGAACTTCTATAAAATAAAAAAAAGTTTATTCAAATTGGATCACTGAATGGTTAGTAAATTTAAAATTTATTTATAAATTTTATATAGTTTCGAAGGGCTATTCTTCTAGCGAAGGTCCCAACTATATGTTGAATATACAGTATATACAGTATATACTAGAAACAACTAATAATTTTTTAAATTATTTAGATTAAAAGATATACATTAATAATATAAAATAGATATTAAACCAATAAAAAATAAAGGATATGTAATAATATATATAGTACAGTATATAGTTAAATTATCGTAATCATTTGAGGGAGGGGGAAATTTTTAATTATAAATAAAATATATACTGTAAACTGTATTTGAAGCATTGATCCATATTATTTATATTATCAAACGATGTAATCAACAAACTATGAAATCATTATGACATACGTACATACTTACAGTAAAATAGAATAAAGCTAATAGTTATTTGTAGTTAAAATTCTAATTCAACAAGGTTGTTATTATTTTAAAAGCAGTAATTAATCCGGAGCAAAGCGGTGACACTGTAAAAAAATGTGATCAAAATGTTTGTCTGGCAATTCGTTAAATCAAGAAGCAATACATATAACGTCATATGTATCGTAATTTAATCATTACAGAATAAATATTTAAAGCCATATTTTGTTATCGATATTTAGTAAAATTTATACTGTATTTAGTTTCGAACAACGGCGCAATGAAATTTAGATAAACAAATATATCATATCGATATCGGTTGATCCAAAGTTGTCCGACGGAAAGTTTTAGTAAGGTATACATGATAAAGTTCATTATCCGCTGCCTGTCAGTGATTACGTCATTTGCCAAATAACGATGTTATTTGGCAGCTCACGTAATTACTGTCGAGTCATTTAGCAAGCACAATCGTCGTAAACCACCGGATAACACCGTTATTGTATGCTACGCAGCCAATAACTATATATTATCCGGCAAACTATGGTAATGAAATTACTTCTTTTTCATGTGTTATGATGTAATCATGTTTATTCAAATTAATGATCAAATGCCATTATTAGATAAATTGGCGAATAATAGTAATTTGGCACAACCTGAGGTTGAGCCAAATTACCGTTATTCACAAATTTTGCCCAATAATGTATATTTTATAAAACGATAAAATGAAACGCAAATGAATAGATTAAAGCTAGAATTGAAGCTAGCTTTAGCGCGTAACGTTGTGTTGGGAAATCGTTTTATTGACTGATCAGCATGGATTTTAATTATTCTGATTAGGTCGTTTATTGCGTAATTTTAAGAAGAAGAGGAGGAGGTCTATCACGTTAATATAAACATTATGATTGGCTGCTAATTAGGGGACCTCTAATAAAAAGAATATACGCAGGACATAAAGTTTAATGTTAACATTAAAATTTTATACAGTCACTACTTGACGTCCGATACTCATGTTTTTGCACAAATAAATTAATGCCCATAGCTTAGTAAAAATTTTGTATTATCGTATTAATAAGAAAAATTGTATTTGTGACAGATGCTACGTAACGTTTTTGCAGTTAGCCAATAGTAGTTAGAGTTAAGGGTTGAGTTACACGAATTTATATTTATTTTTATTGGCTGTATTCAGTAAGACGTTACAAATAAGCGTGTAACGTCTTGTAATGTCGTTCTTAATGGACCACACAGTTAGTCTTCTTAAGACTGGACCAGTCTGGACCGGTCTGGACTAACAAAGTCTTAAGACTGGAGACCAGACCAGATCAGATCTGGATCTGACTGGACCAGTGTTGGCCGATGACCTTAAATGACTATGTGACCTTTATCATAGGTCATTTGTCATAAGTTGATATGACTTATGGCCTTCTTTTTAATACAAGTCACTCTCTTTATAGTGAACTTTTGATATAGTGAAGACTAATTAAAATCTCGATATAGTGAAGTTAAGCTCAAAGCCAACTTATATAAAATTCTCTCGATATAGTGAATTTACTAATAAAACTCTCGATATAATGAATTTTCTAAAAATTTTTATTAATGGAACGGATCACTTCACTATAACGAGAGTGACTTGTATAGCAAGAATCATAGTAAACAAATTTCATTAGACTATGACCAAAAAGTCAAGATTATATGGCCAAGGCCATATAAAAAAAAAGTTATGACTAAGGTCATCGGCCAACACTGGACTTTGCTGTTAGCATCCCTAGATAAAAATAAAATTAAATACCAATAGTTTCCTAAGGCCATTTTGCCTAAGGAAAAACAAAAACTAAAATTAACTACAAAAATTTAGTTTAATTTTTATATACGCGTAATAGCGGGCCGGGGCATTATTTTGAGTCATGGCCCAAATTAAGCTTAATTTAGGCCGAAATTCATAATTTCACCCCTGCGCGTTATTACATGCAAAATATGGTAAGTCATACTTAAAATATCCTTGAAATAAGTTTATAATAAAAATTATAATAAAAACATATAAATTTACTATAAACTTTGGGCTGAAAATCCTTCTCAGCTTAACTAATTAAAATTAAATTTTACAAATATATAGAACAAGAAAAGAAAAAAAATTTGAGCTTAAAAACCATATTGAAATTTTGTTAATTTTGCACTATTTCAAAATATAACTTTGTCAAAACCAAACAAATATTTACTAATTTTAAAACAGAAATTATATATAAAATTGTGTTTTAAACAACTTTACTTAGTAGCAAAATATAGGTTATCTTGACAAAAAGTAAGTTAGCTATATGCTAAAGTTAAAAAGTTTTGGTTTGCAATACAAATCCCTTTTTTTGTCAAAATAACCTGTTTTGGGCCTCTAAGTAAACTTGTTTAGCATGTAATTCTATTCATAATAACATTTTTTTTTAACCTTTTACTAAGTAAAAAATAGTGTTAAAGTTAGAAAAAAAAATTTTTTTCTATCTTTAAGGGGCATGCCATTTATCACATAATTTTTACCATGGATACATGGTTAGAGGTAGTGATCACGTCTATAGATTATATTAATCAATTAGAATTAGATAAAGTGATCATACCATACATGAATAGGGGTGGCTACTAAGTAAAAAATATCACGTGATAAATGGCATGCCCCTAACCCTATTTTTTACTTAGTAAAAGATCTAAGAAAATGCATTTCAATTCTATTACATGTTGAACAAGTTTACTTAGAGGCCCAAAGCAGACTATCTTGACAAAAAAGGGGGGTTTTATATTGCAAACCAAAAATTTTTAACTTTAGCATATAGCTAATCTACTTTTTTGTTCAAATAACCTATATTTTGCTACTAAATAAAGTTGTTTAGAGCACAATTTTATATATAATTTTTGTTTTAAAATTAGTAAATATTTGTTTTTGCCAAAAGTACATTTTGAAATAGTACAAAATTAACAAAATTTCAATATGGTTTTTAAGCTCTAATTTATCTTCTTTTCTTGTTCTATATGTTTATAAAAGATCTTTAGCCCAGAGTTTATAGTAAATTTTTATGATTTTATTATAATTTTTATTATAAACTTATTTTAAAAGAACATGTTCTATGACTAATAACAGTACTTTTTTTAATAAAAATATATATTTACAATATTAAAAATGCAACTTTTGTATTTCTAACTATAGAAATTAGATTAGAGAGCTTCCAGAAATTACGTAATTTTTGGGTAGGTAGGTGGGTAAACCAAATTATTAGGTTATATATATAGATACATATATATGGGCAGCCGTCAATAGAAATCAAGCAAATCAACATTTGAAAAAAATTAATTCCTTAACTTTCATAGCTCATATCTTAATAAATTTTAAAGCTATTTTGATAATTTAATATTCAAAAAAAAGCTTACGATCTAAGCTTTCTTTTGAATATTAAATCATTAAGATAGCTTTAAAATTCATTAAGATATGAGCTATGAAAGTTAAGGTCCCCTTTTTACCTGCCAGGTTACTATTATAGCACAGATTTTTATTAGCACATTTCAAATATAACATTTATAAAAATTAATTCTATTAGCATTCTTTTAAATATATCTATTTTGCCATTTAGTGGTTTTCAAATATAACCTTTTTCTCCAATACCTACTTTTCAAATATAACCTTTTTTAAAAAACGGCCCTCCATTAGCTATTTTTCAAATATGACATTACATAGAATATTTGGGTCCTACATACATCATATATATGCAATACCCCTATAAATGCATGCGATTTGGCTATATCAGATTTCAGGTGATATATACAAAATAGATCAACAATATATATTACAAGTTTGTGATAAAGATACAACCTAGAAATTTTGCTTATACATATCAGATAGATTAACTAGCAAGATTTTTATAGTAATAAATTTAATATTATCTTTGCAGATAAAGATTTGTAACTAATGCTTGGGGATATTGATAAAACTTAAGAAACTATATCCATACTTAGTCAGGTAATATATTAAATTTTATTATTTATATATATTATAAAGTTAATATATAACAAGTCAAAATGAATGTCCATTGTGTTTAGATATTACACAAAATAGTGAAACCAAATTTTTTTTATAAATAAGCAAATTTCAACTTTATTAATAAAATTCTTATTTATAAATTTTAGGCTAAAATTCTTTGATTTAAAATGGCTTAACTTGGTAAATTAAAATGAAAAAAACTTACCCTATATTCATTGATGTCCTTATTTCACTTGTTAATTCTTGAATTATTTTTGAGAACCATATGGTTGACATTAGGTCGATGAAGTGGATATTAAAATTTATCGGGTTTTTTAAGTAAATAATCTATCAACTATCAAATATACTCAAGTCTAACATTGTTTCTGCATAAACATAAAGTAATGGCAGAAGATAGTTGTCTGTTATAGTATTATACTAATTTTGGGCTTTCAATAGACAGCAAAGAGATGGATCATTTTTTTATGTTAAGTAAGAAATGCCAAAGTAGGAAAATATCATTGACAAATAGAGCAAGTTAATCGTGAATATATTTCTTAGGGAATAGAAGAGCAGTTTTGATCATAGCCTGGCAATTTTTTTTTAAAGTATATGGATAGGGCTAAAAAAGTAATCATTTCAGTCTTTAGTAAATAGTGGTAAAAATTTATCATTTTCTGAAAATAAAGCTTCTGCATCTTCATTTCTCTATGAAGAACAATATTTAGCATTATTATACCATCATATATTAAAAGAATAATGACATATTTGGTAGTGTTTCTTTGATCCAGTTCCAGAAAATATTAAAAGTTTCATTAAAAGGATTGGTTTTATAATCAATATAGTTTACAAAAACTTTTTTCCATGTATATTATCTCATTGCCATATATCACGAAGTTTTTCATCAGCATAACAGAAATTATGAATTTTAAGATCACATCGGTAATGTTTCCTATGGCATTAAAATGGTCAACAGGTAAAACGATTCCAGCTAACTTTTCTGAAAGAGTAGACATACTCCTTTCTATCAGGTTATAGGCTGACTGCCCTGGTGCATGAGTTTGAATAGTAAAATAATCAAGAGTTAATTTTTTGACAATTTACAATATTTTTCAATGTTTTTCAAGTATCTAGGGTTCTCACCAGGTTCACCATTAACTAGTAAGACCAAAATTGATTTAAATTAATTTTCTATTTTTAAAACTTGATCAAAGTTTAGATTTTCTAAAAGTGACAAAATATTCGCCATATGCATTGATAATAATGTACCTGATTGGAATTGTTTTTGGATAGAAATTTTTTGGCAGAATTAGAATTTAGAATAAAAAAATTTTAATTTTAGTTAGTACCAAATAACAAAATTCTCATTTGTGACTATTCTGATCAGCTTGCAAAATTCGAAGTTCTCTTTTACAAATTTAATGTTTTTTCTTTACAATTTATATAAGATTAATTTAATATACTGGTCCTAACTTTGTATCGAGAACAACATACCTATCCATTGAGGACATATTAAGATTGAAAGTTGTCCTTTTCATAATGAATTGTTTGAATTTTCAGGGTCAATAGTTAATGGAATCAATTTTTGCATGCTATCCTTGAAAAAATCATGATTAAGGAATAGCAACAGTTTCATTATCTGATTGAATTGTTTAAAAGTCTGTCCTACTCTGTAATGCTCAAGGAAACTTTTGTTTTATCATTGTGTAATTGTCCGGAGCGTAGCGGAGGACATTATATATTTACGTAAGGTGATATAAAAGTTACATTTTTGATGCATCAATAATAGTAATATCAAAAATGTAACTTCTGTATTTGGTGTCTGTTCGCATGCGTATTATAGTTACATTTTTGATGCATCTGTTGTTTTGATTTGTGTTGCATCAAAAAATGAAATTAGATCTTAGTTGTTATTGCGCTTCGGACTCACAATGCTGTGCATTATCCTAGTACAATTACAGAATGTAAAGCAAAAGATGTTAGAGAGCTGTCGTAAATCAGGTGATTTCCATCTCTTAAGGGGCTACCCCCACCCACCCACACCTGATACCTTATTAGCCAATCAAATTGCGCAAAAAATTTATATATTAATTAATAAAAACTTTGATATTATATAACTTTTGATCTACCAAACCATTTTTGATGATTTAACTACCAAAATGATCCTCTCAATGAGAGAATTCTAACAAGCCCAAAACCATTAAAATCCAATTACTAGATCGTAAGATCAATCTAGAATTATATAATATTATATAGTATACGTATATATTAAAATAATATAATATTCACCTAAAAAAAAAAAAAAAAAAAAATAAAAAAAAAATATTTTTAGTAAAACAAATCTATATTGATATTACGATCTAGTAATTGGAATTTAATGGTTTTAGGTTTGTTAGAATTCTCTCTTTGAGAGGATCATTTTGGTAGTTAAATCATCTAAATTGGTCCAGTAGATCAAAAGTTATTTAATATTAAATATATATATAAATCTATAATTTTAATTAAAAAATTTTTTATAATTTTGGCCGGAATTTAATAATCCCGGCCAGAATTACACCGGATACATTGGCTAACCCACCCACCCACCAAAAAATTACCTGATTTCTGTCAGCTCCCTTATGAATTGTTGTGCACATTTAACTAATAAAAGACAATAATACTCATCAATATGCTCTTTCATTTTATTTCTTGAAACTGACATCACTTGGATTGCCATAGGATAATGGTGCCATTTTGCACTTAATGAATTGATGTGCCGAGGCCAAAGAAATATATCAAAACATAAACGTAATATATAAACTTTATATCTTTCTTCTATTTCAGTTTTAAGATAAAGTATAGTATGCACTTTAATTTTTTCTTTTCTTCTTTTTTGCATAGCACTACCAATTCTACACATAAATGAAGCTATATAGGAAGATCAGGACTTTGTTGGAAAAAAAAGCTGCTCAGGTGAATCTTAACGAATAACTTCATTGTTTTCCTCTAAAGCCTTAAGCTTTTTTGCTCGATATTTTGATTGTGTGACTGTATGCTTCCTTAATTTTTTTCTTTTTTCTTTCTTTTTTAATTTTTTTTTAGTTTCTAAAATTTGAGTAAGAAAATCATGATGAAGTTGCGGATCTTGTGCAATGTGATGAAGATTATTCAATTCTTTCAGTTTTTTCTTAGCAGCCTTTTGTTTTTAAGTGCTAATTTTTGTGCTGAAGTATTAAACCTTAGCTTTTCTGAAATACTAATAGATGATTCATTATCACCTTCTTTTGAGTTTTCTTCTGAACTTTCTTCTGAGCTTTCTTCTAAACTTTCTTCTGAGCTTTCTTCTGGACTTTCTTCTGAGCTTTCTTCTGAAACAGTAATAGAAGATTTATGTCTTTCTTTCTGATGATTTAATGTATTACTATTCTTTAAAGTAGATAAAAAAGATGTATATAAAGTTGCTTGAATAGGTATTGTGAAGTAAGCATATATAATTTGTTTAATATCTTCACTTTTTTTTCACATTTGCTTTTACTTATTTTGTGTATCTGAAAATGCAATCTGGGAGGACCCCGAAATATATATAGATAGATCAGGTATGAGTTTGCTTATTTTTGAGGTTTTTTATGCAGATCTTTTTATTTATAGTAATTTGTTTGCTTAATTTTGAAGTTTTTTTACAGATCTTTTTTTTTTAGTAATCCTATAATTAACCTGACCTATCTATATATATTTTGGGGTCCTGATCTGGGATTTGGAGATGGATTTCTTGTAAAATACAGATACCTTGTATACATAGGAATTACAAAAATTCTCATAAAGGTTCATGGGGTTCTTGAATATATATTTTCGTAGAGTACTTAAAAAGGTCTGCATCTCAACAGTGCTATATAGATATTATTCAGAATTGAGCAAACTCACGATAATGAATATTTATATAAAGATGTGCGATAAGTCACAGAGCTATTAAATCACTTCCTCTCATTAGGAATCTGTTATATAGTGCACTGTGCACTCAGTGCACCCCTTGGGTAACCCCTGTTATGTTACTAACTATTTCGCAATTTTACTAGAGTAACCACTGTTGTGTTACTAAGCAAAAATGCTCCTCTTTCAATTTTGCTCTAAACCCAACCCTAATTCTAACCCTAATTCTAAATCTAAACCTAACCTGACTCTGACCCTGACCCTGACCCTAACCCTAACACTAACACTAATACTAACACTAACACTAACACTAACACTAACACTAACACTAACACTAACACTAACCCTAACACTAACACTAACCCTAACCCTAACCCTAACCCTAACCCTAATTCTAACTCTAAGAAATACTAAATTTATAGGGGTGCACTGTTTAAATTTTTTCATACTTTAAATATACTTCAAAAAATTTTTTATACGATTTGGGTAATATTTACTTGCATATCAATATGTATTTGTAAATGGGGTTGAGACTAGGGTTGCTGGTGCAGGGCACTTGGCGACGCCAATGGTGCACTAATATGAGTGGTGCACCTGGCGCGCCAAACACTGGTATGGTGCAGGGTGGCGAGCCAATCAGATTTAACACCCTCCAATTTTTATTTTATGATTGGACATTGGGAATTTTATTTATTGGTTGCGATCTTACTTGTGACCCATCACATTTCCTTTTAGACTAAAACATTGATATTTGTAGAAAATTTTTTAATCATCTAAGATGCGCTATATGAATTGTGCACACGGATTATCAGATCTGAGCATGGCCCCAAATTTTTTATCATATTTGGGTTGTATTTATAATATTTTATATATCATATTGGTATATATTTGTGACAAAGATTTTATATGAAAATCCGATCTGTTATATTAATTTAAGTGTTAAATTCTAGTGGATTTTGATTTTTTTTTTAGCTGCAAAACTTTTTTATTTATTGTTCTTTTTTATTTAATAATTTATTATATTAATTATTTAGATCGTTTAAGATGGTATTTGTGCTAAAAAAGGAAAAATAAGAGCCTACATTGTGGTAAATTTGTCCAATAAGTAATTTTTTTTTTGATCTTAAAAAAACTACTTGCGTTCGATGGAATCTTTGAACAAAACAGTGCCAGGGTGACCCCAAACTTCGTAAAATCGATCTGTTGGGTTAACAAAAAGTCAACAGATCGAAAAAGCATGTAAGCAGGAACACCAACTAGGTAGAAAACTGGTTTGCATCAATATCACATTGTAGTAAATATAATATAAAAAGAGGCGGGATTGAAAGCAAAAGCCTCACTGCATTTGGTAAACATATTCCAGGCTTTGTACCCGATCCCACCTACCCTAGTGAATCCTGCCATTTTCGCAGTAAAATCCTTTGTAACTACGGCTGACCTGCTTTATGCAAGTGGGAAACTACTAGCTGATACTAAAATCACAAATTCTCCTACTAAAAAATTCTGATTAATAGCGAAACCACTGGGTGATGCTTCGCATCGCTAATTTGAATTATACATCGATAGTATGATATATGCTGCTAATATCAATAAAGCATTTCTAATAAATTTAATTTTTTAGCTAGTGTGCATCCAATATTTACTGTGTGTAGTTTTTTCGATTGATGTAATCAACGATTTGATTAAATCAATGATTGGATCATTTTCTACGGAAATGTTCTATGCATATTGGTTACTTTAATTAATGCATTACTGATAATAATTACGTATAATATAATTTATTAATAACGACAATAAAAATTACGCATTTTATCAATGACGATAATAATAAGAATTATTATTATTAATTATATTGATATCTGCATTGATCTTTGATATTTATGAAGATAATTAATTTTTTATTGTTACATGCTTTTTTTATTCATTATATTCGAATCGATCTTTATCACATATTTTCTTCAACACTTTATTGATTCACATGAAATTCGTATTAAAAATTCTGAAATTCAAGCTAATACCTTTAAGGTTCTTTGTATTGGCGTATCAGAAGAGCTGCACATGCCTAATCAAAACAGGAATAATTTGAAGATGCAATTTTGTTATGTTGAAAATTTTACAAAACAATCTGTGCTACCCACCATGCTGAGCATGGCGGTCATGAAAAAACCCGGGAAAAGGTAAACTTATGTTAATTTTTTTTTAAAAAAAAATTGTGGTAATTATCTTCTGACACCTGCCCAGATTCCTGCCATTGCCGAAAAACAAATACAAAAACTATTAAAACATGTATAAATATTCGAATGTATTCTTTTAATGCATAAAAATTTAGCTAGAATTTATGATCATATATTGATTCATTTTTATTATCTTTTTATTTATTTATATATTAATTTTTCAATTTTTTAATTATTATTATTATTATTATTATTATTTCTAAATTTTTTTTGCTTGCTTTTTTTTTACTAATTGTTAAATGGATACTGACTCTAAAATGATAATTCAGAATCGACGTAATTCAGAAATGATGCAAAAAAGAATACATAAACTACTTTTTATCATTATTAATAGATCATCTTAAGATTCAAATTGCGTTTATTAATTCAATTTTATTTAGTTTTTTTTTATTTAATATTTATTTAATGGTATCAAGTTCAATTGGTCTTGATAAACTCACAAATAATTATTTCACAGAAAACTAAATTTGAAGAGAATTAATTTCAGGCAAGGTTATTTTGCAGCCATAGGTCAGTTTTATAGGAGTTATTTTATCAACAGCTAATTTCTCAGGCAAGTTAATTCTAGTCATTGTGTTAGAGTTAAGTTTAGGTTTAAAATTGATACAATTTAAAAAAAAATTGTCAGAATATATTGAATTAATGGTTTGTGATGTTAATATTTTTTAATATGGTGCACCACTAGGTGCACCTATGCACCAAAAATTTTGATGGTGCACCAACGGTGCACCATTAAATTTATATGCGCACCAGCAAACCTAGTTAAGACTAACAAGTATAAAAATTAAAGAATTTGGATTTTTGTGATTCTTGTAATATAAATATGATGTTTAAAGTAGTACTTTCTCAAAGTAGCTATATTTGCTTACATTATTAAACTTCTAAAATTAGGATTTTGTTTACGCTTAAGTACTTTATTGTCCCGAAATAACAGGTATGGGCATTAATTCAAAAATTGTACCCTATATAAATAACATATATGGCTTAACAAAAATAATGCCTATGCATGTCCCAAAATAACATGCACCCTACATTAATAAAATAAGTGTTCTGAAAGTAAATTTATTATTAAATAAATCTACTTTCAGATTATTTTTTGTTAGTATATTTTTTTATTATATGTGTTTTCTAAATAACATGCTTATACTCAAATTAATGCGCCAGAGTGCATTATTTCGTGACAATATGGTAGTATTATATGTGTAGTTTAAGATATTTTGGCTATAGCCTCAATCTAACACATGCAGAATCAAATAAATACGATTTAATTAACTACCTGTTTTATGAACACAAACAATATGACTTGATATTAGATAGTTACGATTCTTTGATATGGTCTTTTTGGTTATTGAAAGTAGGCTATATTTATAATTAATCGCTGTTTTTTTCTATTTTTGTATTAATGATTGTAATATTGAATAGAAATATAATGTAAAATTACTATTCTTTTAGGTTTAAACCTGATCTTCTGACAGGTTTTAGTCAGATAATAAAGCATATCACAAGGCACAGATAAAAGACTTGGATCTACTTTTTTTATAGATCATTTTAATTGCCAAGATCAGTATTTTATTAATTTAGTATTTTTGTTATTTCTTTTATATATTTTAGGTTATTAACTATTTTATTTTAAATTTCTACTGGTTCTTAGATTTTAATAGGTGAGCTTTTTTTTTGTTTCTCATTTTTGACTCGTTTACTTTTATTTAATGTTTTTTTTCCCTATCACAAACCCACATTTTATTTTATTATTTTGAAACATAGTATTTTAATTGTGATTTATTTTTTATTTGGTATTCAAATTTGGTTCGCTCTGCTATTTTTTTTATTAACTCCTTATTCTGGCTATTAGCTACATGTTCTTTTAATTGCTTTAATCTGTTTTAATACCTTGGTAGTCAATTATGATTATATACATCAAGTAAATACTGGATGCAGAGTAGATTAATTGTGCAACTCAAATTTTAAGATTAGAATGCATGCAAAATTAGTTGGGCTAGAGTTCCAATTTAGATAAATCCATCCATCATCTGTATCAGATAGATAATTATTTAAGGCAATTTTATTTAGTATATGTATGGCACTTGTTTATTGGTAGAATTTTGAACGAATTTATCAATTCTAACCTATTTTGATCTGGAATTTGCTGAATTTTAGTTGAATAACTAATCACATAAAGATTTTTGTTAATTACGAGTTGTTATAATTTATATAAATTAGGTTTAGTTACAAGTTAGAGTATTTTATAATAAGTAGAAATTATATAATTTTTAAGAGTGTCAGGTGTAGGTGAGTGGGTAAATTTTAAAATTTATTAGTAATAAAATATTATGTAATTTCTGGAAACTCCCTAATAGGTTTTTTAAAATTTATGAAAAAAAATCAGAAAAGTACCTTATTTTTAAAAATATATAGTTATTCATTTAATTTTTTTTATACTATCCAACCAGGTTGCTAAATGTACAGAGCCAAATTCTCTTTTACTAATTTGAAGTCATCACAAAATAACAAAAGTTATACTCTATAATTAATGATATCTATATAGCTTTACTAATTTTAAAAATAAAGTGTTAGGGAAGTAACAAAAATCAGGTGATTTTTTAGAGAAAAGAAGGTAAAAAAAAGTGAAATTATATATATATAAGGAACCTGACTATATATATATTAAGAGAAAGAAAGAAGAGTAGGCCTCTAATAAAAATAATCAGATGGTTAATGGTATGGTCTTTAGTTTAGAAAAGAAAAAAAACAACAATAAAAATTACAACAAAATGAAAAACAGAAAAAGCAAATCAAAAAAACAAAATTTAATTAGATCAAATTAAGAGACAATTAATCTGGGTAGCAATCATTTTATTAACAATCACTTTACCGACATAATATTTTACTAACAAATATTTATTGACAAGTTCATTTTACTGTCACTAAAGCTCATTCTACTAACAAAGTAATTCTGGTTATTGTTATTAGGATTAGGATAGAATTAGGATTAATATTAGTATACTTTTTAAAAAAAAACTTGTTGGTAAAATGAGCTTTGATAAAACAAACTATAGTCATCCTCCCATATAATCACACAGTTGGGAATATAGTAGTTTTTTTAAAATGTGCTTATAAAGAGGTTGTACTTATATGGAGGTTTTTTTTTTATAAATTAAATTATAGTTTGGCCTAAATATAAATATAATTATATATGATGTAATTATATGGGGTGACTATATGGAGGGACGACTGTATTAGTAAAATAAACTTGTTGGTAAATATTTGGGGGTGAGTCAATAGAAAAGGAACAAATCATTTTTAGTAAAATTTTTTTAATTTTTAAACTAAAATATCTTGACAGCTATTTAATTTAATTTGCTAAAAATTTTTTATTTTAATCTTGAAATTATATAAAATTAAAATAAAAAAAATTTATTAAATTTATTAACATAGCTATTAAGATATTTAAGCTTAAAATCAAGAAAACTTTTACATAGAAAAAATTTGGTCCTTTTCTACTGACTCACTCCATTTGTTAGTGAAATGTTATGTTGGTGAAGTGATTGTTGATAAAATAATACAGACTTGATTAATCTTTAATTTGAAACCAGTGTTATTATAGCAATTGATTGCTATCTAAAATATTTATTTATAAATAGAAAATTTATTTTTAAGGGTAGGGTAAACATAGATCATTTTTCATATAAAATCGGTTGCAAAATTTTTTTGTGTAATAGCAATTACACAAATGGAAATCAAACACATATAGAATTTTCAATGATATAGATGATATCAGATATATATATATATGTACGTACAAACGTATGTACATACAAGCTATAGCTAAAGACAATTTACTTTTGCGCTACTTAGAAGGCAAGTAAAAATAATTTTTTTTTGTATTTTTTTTATTTTTTTTTGAAAATGACCAGAAAAATTACTGGTTACACAGATCAACCTATATATCGATACAGACAAGTATACACCTTTTTTTACTCTTTTTTTTTTTTATGCCTGTCTACTTTTTTTTATATTTAGTAATGCCATTAATGCTTGTTGGTGCCTCTTTTTATTACTTTACTGGCATTTTTACTTCGTCGCTTTCTGGTACTGTGCCATGTTGCATTTGCTATACTATGTTCCATTTGTTAGTGTGAGTTGGCCATGTCATGTTACTAGTTCGTGTTAACTTTTTCCTGTACTAGTATTTCAGCTGTATCGTTATATTGTTGATTTCTTTGGCTTATTATTTGTCTTTCTTTTGCTAGTGTTTAGGTTGTTGACAAAAGTAACAATTAAGACAAGTAGTTGGTTGACGGTGTATAAAGTAATGAACGATTAAGACAAGTAGTTGGTTTAGTTTAGGATTATTGATAGGTTTAGAGAGAGGATTAGGCCTGTAGAGTGGTTTAATAACAAGGTTAGAGTCGCAGAAATAGTGTAAAAGTTAGGGTCATATTTAGATAGTTGTGCGGGTCTAGTTGGGAGATTAGATTTAAATTGGTATTAAATTTTAGTATTAGATTGTAAAAATAGTTTGTGCATTATATAAATAAATATGAAATAAAGAAATAAATATGAAATAAAGAAATAAATATTGAAAACTTCGAAGTCTGATTGTTAGGCAAGATTTTTTTTTTTTAAAAAAAAAGACATTGCCATATATTATTATAAATTAAAAAAAATAAATTTTTAAAAAAATATTAAATGCTTTAATTTATTAAAGTTATATACTATGTACTTTATTATTATAATCATATTTTAAAACATTTGCCATCCCTAATTTTGATTGGATAATCATTTATTCTAGAATGTCAATCAAATAAAAAAATTTTGTATTACCTAGGCAAATTTCAATTAACCTAGGCAAATTTCAATTAATCTAGGCAAATTTCAATTAACCTAGGCAAATTTTATAATATATACACATAGAATGGTATCTCTTAATTTGTTATGCAGGCATATTTGCCTGCAAAAATTTTAAAATTTTAAACTTTTTAAATAAAACTTTAAATATTAATTTTAGCTATATACTTTCTAAGTAAAAAATATAATATTAGTTCTGTTTTATAAACTTTATTATAAAATTTTTTTAAAATTATTAAAAAACTTTGGTGTAATAAAAGTTTAAAGTTTTTGTTTTGGAACTTTTACTATAGAACTTTTTTTTTAGGTTTTCTTAAATTTTATATGTTCCCGTCTATAAAATAACTTTCACTTCTAATACAAGTTTTAATTTTTACAAGTAAATCATATAAAGTCAAATAATGAAAGTTGTCATCCTTTATATAAACTACAATATTGTATTAGAAACTATATTTTTAAAACCAATATTTAAAGAATTTGCCAAGATATTGTAAAATATTTTTTTGGTTAAAAAATTTTTTTAAAATTTAATATTTTCAGCTTATAAGCAACATAAACTTTTTGTCTTATTATAAATTTAAATAATTCAAAAATATAATCCTTTGTTATTAAATATTATAATACCAAATTTTATTTAAATATTTTAAATAATTAAAAAAATAGATCAGAGGTATATTTATAGTAATTTTACAGG
Source organism: Gigaspora rosea (assembly GCA_003550325.1). NCBI lineage: Eukaryota > Fungi > Glomeromycota > Glomeromycetes > Diversisporales > Gigasporaceae > Gigaspora > Gigaspora rosea. The sequence goes on along the minus strand of QKWP01001325.1, from coordinate 24,264 downwards.
CAAATTTGCTTGTGAACTAGTACAAACTAAGGGATAGGGACTTAAAGTTTATTCCATAAATATAAGGATTTAATATATGTACTACAAATTTTTGGCTAAAATTAATCGTTATTTAAAAAAGTTTTATTAGTGGCGTATTTGTGAAACACAGGTAAATTTTTTTTGCATAACAATCCTATATGAAAATGATTTACATTCACCAAATTAAAAAATAAATTTTTTGAAAAAAAAATTTAAAATTTTTCTTATTTTTGTCTATTTATATACAATATCTTTACAAATATTATACAAAATTTTTATATTATTTTTCGAGTTTACTAAAATGCACTACTGGTACCAACACCACAATGGTTTTCACCAATCACATTTTTTAAATACAGTATAATGTAAAGATCTTGTGTAATATAAATTTTTTGCTATTTTGCTATTTTTTTTAAAAATACCTTCTAACTCAAAATTTTGTCTATGAAGCCATCTTTTTTTTAAAAAAAAATTCTTTGTGAAATTTCTCTATATACTATGTCTCACCTAATATTTATTAAATTCAATTTTTTGTTTATTTTTTTTTGTTTATTTGTTTTTATATTAATCTTTACATACTGTTGTTGAATACTAGCGGTGCGTTTTAGTAAACTTGTTATTTTTTATTACTATTTTTTTTCAAGTTTACTAAATGCACCTAGGGTGTTGAACATTATATTACACAAAACTATTAGAATAGCCAATCAAAATTTAAGATCAGGTGTAACATAAAATTTCATTTTTTTGTTTATTTTTTAAAAAAACATTCATATTTCAAAATTTTGCTTATAAAACTACCTTTGGGGCTCTAATAAAAAAAATTTCTTGCTAAATTTTGTATATAATAATTCCCTAATAAAATCCTAGGCCTCACTCTAACCCTAAAGTAATTAAAATTTATTTTTTGTTTTATAAAAATTTATTTTTTTGTTTTTGTTATAGGGATTTGCAAATTTAATTTACCTATAGTGTTCAATACCTGATACCATAGATGCGTTTTATAATACTATAATTGGTTTTTTTTTAAAAATTAAAAATTACTATATTAATAATAATTAATTAACCAAATATAGTAAATAAGTTACTATATATAGTAAGATATACAAAAGTAAAAATATTTTAAATAAGGCCATGCAAATTAAATAAGTTGTTTTTTGTCACATGGGACAGGCAAATAGGACCTGGCTAGCTGACAAAAAATGTTATATTTAAAAATTTTTTTTAATATAAAAATTTTTATAAATTTTTTTTTAAAAAAAATTTTATATAAAACAAATTTTTAACTTTTCTAAAAAAGTAAACCAGCTGGGTTATAAGAAACAAATTATAAAAAATTTATTTACTATATATGGTATATAAATTTTAACTACATATATATAAATAGGGTTCTGCAATTTGATTTGATTTGATTTGATCAAATATTTACAAAATTTTCAAATCCAATCAAATTTAAATTGATAAATATTTAATTTGATTTGATCAAATATTTGAAATATTTGATTTGATTTAAAAAATTTATAAGTAAAGTTTTAAAAAATTTCAAATCAAATCAAATTCAAATACAAAATTTTTAATTCAAATTACTTATTTAATTTGATCAAATTCAAATATACTAAATATTTGATTTGATTTGAGTTTGAAAAACCCTATATATAAAGTATTATTTTTGTAAAATAAGTTTTTTTTATTACATAAAAAATTTTAATATTTTTAAGTTAATTTAATTCTATTTCCAATTGTTTTTAACTTAGTAACTTTAAAAGTATTTATTTAATATCTAATTGATTAAAATTAATTCAAAATTTTTTTTAAATATATTATAACTATTATATAATTCATATATATAATTTTTAAAATTATAAATTTACAAATAATTAAAATAGCTATATAATGCGACAATCATCAACCCACGTACATGATTGGACAGGGAAAAGTAAGGCAGTAATAAATGGTATTTTATGTGAATGTAAAAGTGACAGTGTATTTCCGCAGTTATACGAAGACGTCATTGAACGATTCTTCGCAATTACACGAAAACGTTCATAAAACAAAGTTACACGAAAATGTTGCGTCATACTACAGGTACTAACTTAAATTGAATATCGATAGAAACGTTTAAAAACACTCTGTATGGCAGTTACACTAAAACGTTGCGCCATACACGTAATTTGAATATTGGTACGTACGTACTGTACGTATATACATAACTTCGCGGTAACAACATCCGAAAAAGTAATACAAGCTAAATTGGTTTGTATTAATAAATTTGGTTAATTTGGTTTGGTAGTGTTTATTGCTATTACTTTAAATTTATTGTAATTAGTGTTAAGTTCAATTTTTTATGGTACAACCCGGTTTTTTCTGGTACCTAAAAGTGTGCATACAAGACTCGGGTCTCTTTATATTCCACCAAAAAATTAATTAGCAAAAAAAAAAAACACACTTCTATGACTAATTCGTCGAAATTGTTTACTATATGAACTACCCGATTTAACATGAATTCTATGAATAAATTTGCGCCCGGGTTGATATAACGTCATGATATAATAATATTTAATAAAATTATCCGGAATTAAATTACCATGGAATAAATTTGAACGTTAGCTTTTGCGTGACTCGGCTTAATATTTCTTTTTTTTATAAAAGAAATAAACGTCATTATTTTAATGTGACTTCTTTGTTCATGTCCCACATAAAAAATCTCACTTCTAAAAAAAAAAAAAAAACGTCACCGATTTTTTATAAATATTTATAAATTAAACGCATTCCCTCTCTCATTCGCAAAAAGAAAGATTGAGTAACTATTCTATGGAAAAAAACGATCATCCCAAGTATGATTTACCCTTAATTGCAGCAATTTCGAAAGGAGAATGTGACAAAAGTCATTCATCTCTTGTTGAAAAAACTTGGCACGAGTTGCCATTTTTCTTGATTTATAATATTTTTGTGACATACACTAATCCCTAATTAATTTAGCGATCTCTTTAAACATAGAGAGAAAACAAAAAGGTCAAAAAATGAAAAACGAAAATCAATTTCATCGGTGACTGAAGAGTAACGTACCTCTTATCGAAAATATCTGGGGTGAATTGCCTTTTTGTTTATTTAGGTTTCATGACATTATTAATCTCCAATTAATTGTAGCGAGCGTTTGGAGAGAGCAAAGAAATCCAAAGTAAGACGTTATGGAATTTCATCTGCGTTTAATGAGGTCCGTAACTGTCTCGCCTCAACTTCCCATCCATGTGATGGTGCAAAACAGGAGGACGTACTAAAAAAGGGTAATATATTTAATTGTTATAAGTTGACGCAGCAATATAGTCACATGATACGGGTTACCATCAATAGAGATGACATTTTAAAAAAAATTACTACCTTAATTTTCACACTCATATCTCTATGAATTCTGAAGCTATTTTGATTTCTTTAATTATTTAATAAGCAAGAGAAAGCTTAAGATCTATTTTCAAAATTCATCGAGATATGAGTGTAAAGGTTAAAATCTTAAAAAAAAATGTCAATCTATTTGCGGTAGCTCATATATTCAACAGACAAGTACCCTAGCCATCAATACACCTGGGAATCTAATCCTTCCTTGTCCTATTCCCTGACAATATGGTTTCATTATTTTAAATTCTGATCTTTTTAGATTAGTTAGGGTCACATATTGGCTCATATCTAGAGTAAATGTGGTAAATGTTTTATCCGGAATTTATTGAATTTTGTAAAATTTTATGCACGCAGCCAAATGATGTCTATATTAGACAAGTATATTTACTAGGTGTGCTTATAGTAAATCTAGGACTCTAGCATCACCAATCTAAAAAATTTCGCTACCAGTGTTAGCGTTAGTTGATTTTATCTTTATGTCGCAGAAATTTGATTTTGATTAGATAACGAAATTTTTAGATTGGTGATGCTAGAGTGGTTAGTAAATGCCCGATCATGATAGCCGAATTCAAAACAATATTTGTAGACCGTTTTGAAGAATTTTCCAACACATTTAATTTACAATATCAAATCTCTAACGCTACTTTTATGATTTCAGTAGTTTCGTATATTAAGGATCAGATGTTGAGGGAAAATACAATGGAAGAATCCAAGAAGAAAAAAGAAGAGCTTGATTGTGAAATCAGTCGTTTGAAGAAAGAAAAATATGATCTCATTCATGAGCTAGACGATTTGAAAAAAGAAAAAGAAAAAGGACAACTAGAACTACTAAATTATAGAATTAGTTTGTCTCTTGGACTCAACTTAATAGAGTTTTATGATAACAGTCATTCGACAAATTTGACAGATTTGACAGAAACAGATGTATTACATTTTAGCTATATGTAATTAAAAATAAAAAATATGTTAGGTACCTAATTTTCTATCTTGTTTAAGTAAATTAGATAATTGATTATTTATCAGTTTGTTACTGTATTTATTGCCTGTGTTGCATTAGTAATGCAAACAGCTTGGTGTTGACTTATCTTTCAGTTCTGCTAAGCTAAGTCACAGTTAATAAATAGTTGATTATACGTATTCTGTATATTTTTCTAAAGTTTAACAGTTTCAAATTGCAAATATGCGTTAAGTTTCATTTAAAAACATTTCTAGCTTTCAAATAAATTTTTTGTAGGTTAATCAATGGTCATGTGATAAAAACTTTGTGTAGGAAAAATTGGTAGCTCCATTATAGTTGCATTTTATTATACTTTATAATGTTAATAAACAAATGGAGATGAGTAAGTTGTAGAAATAAAAGTGGTCTTAACTTTTAAAAACAAGAATGAACTCAACTGTTAAGAATGAGAATGGACTTTAACTATTAAATATAAGAGTAAACTCAACTGTTAAGAACAAGAGTAAACTATAGTTTAGTGATGAGAATGAGCTATGGCTGTATGAACTACAATTTGAACTGATTTGTAGGGAGAACTGCAATGGCCTGCCAAATTGTAGGGACAGTCAACTCTGGATATAACGAACCTCGTTATAATGAACTCTGGATATAATGAACTCAAAATTTTAAAATTTCTTAATAGTTCAGTATAAAAAAAGTCATGGTTTCTTAAGAAAACATAGTAATTTTTTATAGCAAACTTTTTTTTTTGGCCAGACTCAACTGTATATAGCAAATCTGCGGTTGTAATATTGATATCTTTAATACTCACCTTTATTGTTTTTTTTTACTGTAGTTTTTATAGCTCTTTTTGGAAGAAAATCTCAATCTAATGAAAAAAAATTCTATACAACTCACTCTCACTATAGTGAAGAATTATTAAACTTAAACTCAATATAATGAAGCATATATAGTATTTTTTCGATATAAGCTATAGTGAAGTTTTTTTTATAGTCCGGGGGACTTCACTGTAACGAGAGTGAATTGTACTGTACTTGACTTCTTGAATCTTATTCCAGATCAGAAGACGGAAAAACATTAGCTGATGCATTTTGCAACCCGGATCATAAGATCATTAATTAATGTCGCGGACAGGGATGGTACGTCACTATGTCCAATTGGTTTCAATTTTTTTTGGACATATGTCCAAAAAAAATTAAAACCAATTGGACATAGTGACATGCCATCCTAGGTCGCGGATCATAATGAAATCGGATTAAAATGAAATATGGGTTTTATTTAACCCTCTAAAACTCATTTATACTTGTTCAATATAAACTATACTCTAAAACTAATCTCTAACCTTAACCCCTAACCCTAAAAAATGCGCCCAAAAATTTTTTTATTTTTCGGTGGTTTGTCAATTTTTTTATACTATACATATTTCATTTTAATCTGATTTCATTTTAATCCGTCACAATTAATGTATTTAACATAAATGTTTCAAATTCAAATCTACAAAAATTTAAACTAATAAAAATTTGCAGGAGATCATTGTCTTTATATTGTTAGATGATTTTCATTAATCTATTTATGACGAACCTGCCCACACCCGAGACGGAAGGAAGACCGATACTTCAAGAAGGAACGGAAAGGAAAGTACCGAGTGGCACGGGACGGACTAGCGGAGACCGGGCAAGGTAAAGAATGAATGAGTACCCTTATGTCAAGAAAATCCCGAGCTGCAGATCCTTCGTGTAACATAAACAACCTGCTAACCAACAAAGAGATCGTAATAGCAAAAAATTTTACTAAGACAACCAGTTCCGTTTTCTAAGTAAAAAATGCGTATCATGAAATTTTACCTATAAGGAAAGCTTTTTTATGTTAAAATAAACAAAAAAAGGAATATTATTATCAAAATTTAGTTCTACATCGGATGTAGATCATTTTCTTGACATAAGGATAAACAGAATGAAGGGTACGGAGATCGAGTATGGAATAAGGTGGTACTGTCATACTGGTAATACATGTAAAATATAAAAGTGTAGAGGACCTGGTTTAGAAGGCCCCATGATAATTTAAGTACATAATAAATCGCGTCACTCGACGTCCCCAGATAACTGCTATCTCGGGGTTTAAAAAAAAAAAAAATTCTATTTATGATTTTTTTGTATCTGTCACTTGAAAAAATAAGTCCTCAACGAGTTAAGTGTATGCGAATTGATTTCCATTAATTTCTTGGATCTTAAAGTCTAAAAGTATAATAAATATTTTTCGAATTATTTTATCTGAGTACCATTAATTTCTTCTAATTATCATAATCAATTAAAAAAACAGCAATTGATATGCGTAGAATATGAAAATTGTTTACAATTTGATGCGCTAAAATGGTTAAATTTATTAGCTGTTAGCGCAATCAATAAATTTCATTATCTTATTTTATGAGATGCCATAAACGGTACAATCAGATCTCTTTAAATGTAACTCATAGGGATCATCTTAGTGTAATACATATCACTATCATGACACTAAACATATTTAATAGCTTGTTATCTTTTTTGAAACCCGTGGTTTGATTGGCCGATAAACATGTGACAATACATGAATGAAAAGTAGATCAATAAGGAATACACCATACACAATTTAGACCAGTTGTCAGACATCTCTAAATGCAATGGACGGGACCATACCGATACGTAAAAATTTGGCCAAACATGCACTTAAAGAGGTATTGCATTTTAGAGAGATAAAAATCCATAAATGTAATATTTTGTTGGACCCAAGTGAAGACGTGCATTAGGGAGCTTTTCATAGAATGCATTTTAGGGGTAAATTAAATTAATATTTAATGTTTAATCTATATTAATATTTTAATGAGAATTTAAAAATAGTAATACAATGATAGTGTAAAATAAAAGACATTAATGCTTATAAAGTTTAAATATCAACATGTTGATAATTTCCATCAATACTAATAATATTTATTAATTGTGGAAGAACTTCAACTTGAAAAGGAGCAAAATCTACTTTTTCACCATCTATGCTTATATATCCATTCTTACTATTTTTTGGAGTTAATCTGAAAGCTTCAACTTTGTAATAATCAATCTGAAAAAAAAAAAAGATAATAATAATTAATTTAAAATCATAATATAATCACCTAAAAAAAAAATGTTAAAAAAAAAAATTTTGGATATTAGAAATTTACTTCTTTCATCTTAATATGATTTCCAGTTTCCAATTCAGCCATAAATGACAATGATTTGATTCTTGTCACTTTATCACGTCGAGCGACTACCAAATCTAAAAGTCCATCGCTTGGTAAAGCATAAGTAAATGGAATAAGGCCTTTACCTATCCATGGAACTTTACCAGCAAGAATTGTAGTTACATCATCAGTTAGAATAGTCCAATCATCTGGAATTGGATCATTTACTGTACCATATTTATGATCACAAGACATTGGAACACTATTCCTAATTGAAGCATATTCTTTTCTATATGTATCTCTAATAATTTCTTTATTAGACTCTGCAACTTTCATGGCAAGTTCACAACCGTAACCACGACCTTCAATGATAGCTTTTACAGCTCCAATATAAAAACGCAAACCACCCAGAAATCTATATAATTATATAATAATCAATTTAAATATAATAAAATAAATTTATTAATTATTAATTATTAATTATTAATTTTGTATTTACCTTAGATTTTCGGTTGCCAAGTCACAATCTGCAATAACACCATAAGTTTGAGACATGAAAGAAAAGAAGCGTTTATCGCCTTGGGTAATAGAACACACATCAATTTTCATAGGTACACCTGTGAATAAAATTATTAATTAATGAAAAATAAATAAAATATTAAAACAATTTAAAAAAATTAAATATTAAATATTTTACCTTTAATTATAGTAAGAGCAGAATGTTGGAGACTCTTACAAACAGCTTCTCCATGTAAACAAATGTTTAAAGCGTTTCCAGAACCTATAATAACAATAATAATTAATTTTTAATTTAAAAAAAAATATTCATTTTAAAATTTATATGTTACCTGCGGGAATCACACCAATTGGAATTGTTGCGTCATTTATATTTTCACGCGTTAAAAGTCCGTTTATAATTTCATGAATAATTCCATCACCGCTAACACCGACAATAGCATCAAAAGGTTTCAGGTCAATTGTTTGCATGATATCTCTTGCGTCATTTACATCCTTTGTAACTGTGATATAAAGTTTAGATTAAATAACAAGTTTATTTATTTATAAAATACAACAATAATATTAAATTACTAACTTGTGATATCATATGTACAACCAGCAGCGTCAAATATAGGTTTGACTTCACTATTAAAAACTTTGGTTGCTTTGCCTGTGCCACTAAAAGGATTAATAAATACTTTTAAATGTTTTGAGGGTTTTGTTTCTGTCATTAAGGAAGAGTATTTAATTTATTTGTAATATTAATAAAAAGTATAAATTATTTTAAAAATTCAAAAAAAAAAAAAAAAAAAAAATACTTTTATATATGACATCTTTAACCGATTTTGTCCATGAAGTAGCAAGTTCTATATCTACAGGAATATAGTTGTAACTTTTCAAACATAGTTTCTTAACTCCAACAAGAGCATTAATAATAACGTTAGCAGAAGATGTTGATTCTAAAGTTTTTAAGGAAATATCGAGAATGTTTCGGGATGGAATGTTGATCAGTTTACCATTCGCTGTTAAATTTAAAAATTTTATCATTTAAAACAAAGAGAAAAAAAAAAAAAAAAAGAGAGAGAGAGAGAATTAAGATATTTACAATCATTGAAAGCTTTACAGAAGGAATCATTTTATATATGCATTTAATAAAAAAAGAAATGTAAGTAATTTTTTTTCATTTATTAGTTTGTCGAAATTTTTTTAAGTCAGTTCATACCAATCGAAAAATTATCATTTATTAAAGAGAGTGTTACATTAGTATTTCCACTCTTTACTTGTAAAGGTTGAATTTCAGACATTTTAATATAATTATTAACACATGAATGAAGAAGATACATGAGAAATGGGAAGAAAAGTGAGAAAATGGATTTAATTGCCCTTAATAAAAAAAAGGTCATATATTTTTTTGGTACGTAGTACAATTATCCGCGTGGCAGTAATAATTATGCAACTTTAAAGTTCTATCACATGATAAAAAGATTTGAAAAAAGGTAAAAAAGGGTGCAACAATGATCATCATCCATTGTAATTAACAAATTTGAACATGCATATACGGACGGAATTTCCAAATTACATTTTTGATATTATTTATGCAGGCTTGGCGTATCCAAGAACTTTCGGGAAATTTAGGAAGAAACGCATCAAAAAAACCACTAATTTTGGTCAAAATCAATCAAAAACGTAATTTTGATATCACCTTGCATAGACACTAAAAGATCACTACGCACTCTGGATCAATTATACGACAGAGTGAAATCTGTAGGGTTGTTAATGGAGTACTCCAGACACTAATAAAACATATAACCCACTTCTGGAGTGCTCTGGAGTGGGTTATATGTTTTATTATTGACTGGAGTGCTCCATTAACAACCCTAGAAATCTGCTATCACATAAGGATGAAATCCGCTTTTCTACGTATAATAAACCGCGGATTAAGCGGATTTCACTTGACAGATAATAGTGATATGCAATGTAATCCATGGATTGCATGCAGACCTATTTGGGTGATATTAAGACAATACATGTAATGATCTACAAATATAAAATTTTTTACTTTTAAGTTCGTTTTGTGATCTTTTTACTAGACCAGCTCAATCTACTTTTTCCATCTGTCCATATCAATAATTTTATTGAGTATTTAAACGTTAGACTTTTTGTAATTTTAACAAGACGAATTAGAACGATTTGATGAAATACTGAAATAGTAAATTTATATTTTAATGTACATGCCGATATTACGCATACATGCAAATGTTTATTACTTATTGGGGTCTCTATTTCCCGACAAATAAAATCCCGACAAAAATTGACTAAAACTTAACCTAATGAGGGATTTAACATTGTCGGGAAAATAAGATCTATTCATAAATGCTATTGTTGCATTGTTAATAAGTTTCAATGATAATTAGTTTACCGATTATATAATATAAAAAAAATTCGGTTAAAATCTTACATGTCTTATATGTCTTATGTGAACACCGAACGATTTTGTTTAAGCTATTTGACCACCTTCCATTGTAAGCAAGTGAAAGATCAAATTGTCCAGAAGTAATTGTAGAAATCATACAAATTTTCATTCGCCTCTTAATGTTTACATCAGACATGTCGAATAACTGTGTTATTGTCAAATTTATGGCTGATAATTACAGATTTCTTCACAAAGAATACCGATGAAGGTCATGTCATAAGCACAGTATCCTAGTGACATGGTTGGCAATTTTATTACCACTAAAGAAAAAGTTAACGGAGTTTTGAAAGGACTTCAATGGATAAGTATCCATTGAACTCCATTAACACCATCGAGGTTCTCCATTGGTCCTGTATAACAGCTGGTAAATAATCCGTATCACCAATAACAAGTTCAGTATTAGACTACATCTGTACAAATTAAATAAGCAGTACTTGTACAGCAACCCAAAAAGGAGGTCGACTAAAGCGGAGTTAATTCAATATATGATCTACACACTGCATAAATTACATTATTGATACCTATATAACCTTCTAACAATAATTGCATCAAAAAGGTAACCCTAACCCTAACCAAATTTCACTCCGCTTTAGCCGACCTCCCAAAAAGGAAATTTGTAAAGATAGAATATTGGCAATAGCGATAAGTTGTCAACTAATTATATGTAAATTTCTTTCCCGTCATTTTTAATTGGTTTTAAAATTCCAAGTTTTTTTTTTCAATCATTTGGTTTATCATAAACTAAAAAAAATTTATATATGTTTACACGCTCATACTTGATAGATTTTTATAAATTAACGCGACCTTATCAATATTTTTTGTTTCTGTATTAAAAACACCATGATAATGCAGTAGTGGAGTAAGGAGGATGCTCTCGTAACAGTGATAACATGAAAGAAGAAATAGTTAATAAAGATGATCAGGTAGTTATATTTTTTACATAGTATAACCAAAGCTTTTGAGTTACCATCGTCACTCGCATGTGTGAAATGTTGCTGGATTAGTTACTTAAGCCTTCGTTATATGTCCGCATAAGGTCTACTAAATTCGAATGTATTAGTAATACTAATGTTTGAAAGGGATCTAGTTATTGGTCTTCCTTATTATACTTTTGCTGTGCTATCGATAAAAATATACTGTTTAATAAATATAATTATTAATCTATACAGTACTACTGTGCTAAAATTTTAATGTCTGTACCGTCTGTGCACTTTAAACGATTTGATTGGCTAAATTTTTTAAGATCAGTTAAACAATAACGTGTTTTGGTTTTAAAATAATCTGAAATAACGCGTACCAATAAAATATTCAGCGAATTTATATGGTACTAGAAGTCTATACTCGACATGTTCAATTTTTTCAATTTACAAAATTTTTTATACGAGAGAATTTTCAAAAAAACATAAATTTGGAAAATATTTTTTTGTATAATTACTATATGTTTCTAAACTTTAAAGCGTCATAATTTTATAAAAATAAAATTTTAAAAATCTGGCAGGTACTTTAGCTTAATTCTTGAAGAATACCCGGAGGTATAACTATAATTTTCATATGACATATCTCCACATATAGTACCCGGGTAGGACCCCGGATAATACTAACAGAGGTACGAGGTGAGTTAATAGTAAATTTTCAGACATTTTGTCCACTTTTTTGGCCCAAACTTTTTTTTAATTCTGGCCAAAATAAAATTAAATTTTAATTTGACCAGAATTTAGAAAGGTTTACCCGGTAACTTGAGCTGTAACTTGATAATACCAGATACCTAAAACAGTGCAATCATCAGGAAACTTTTAAACAAAGGCATGGACGTAAGGACGTGCCAAGACTACTAGTTGATTACTAATTTTATTCGAATTCTTTTCAAAAACTGGATTAAAATACATTTAAAAATATTCATTTGTAGAATTCTTTTTTTTTTGTCAATAAAATTGATATTCTGTACAGTGAAAAATCATCACTAGTATTCTGTTAAGGGAATTGACATTAAAACAATGTTGTGGACCATAGAAGATAAAAGTTTTTAAAACTAAAATTAAAAAACCAATTTAAAAGTATATTTAAAGTTTTATTTAGAAGCATATACACTTCAATGCAATGCTTAAAAATTATATAAACTAGCAATAAAAGTTTGTGCTCGAACAAGGTTTATTTAAGCATTTTAACATACTGTACCTAATTTAAAAATTAGTTTTCTTCCGCAGTGCTCAGAAGGATTTCGTGTTGATTACTAAATTAAGATCATTTTTCATACGTTCGTTGAACTAACCAATCGGAATTTTTATCACTATAAACCCTATCTGCTAATGAATTATATACGTGATTTTTGTTTTTATCTATTATCGATTGGTGACGTTTCGTTATCGTAATTAACGATGTATAATAAACCTTAATTTTCAATTCATTTCAAATAAATATTATGCCTCCTTCTAACGAAACACCTATTCATGGAGGAACACCACCCTCCGAGCCAGTCGTCGACGAAGGACAACCCACGACCGATCCTAACACTAACGATACCGATAAAAGCACAACACTGATAGATCCACCTGAATCACTTCCAGTACCACCTTTCGTTTTTCCAAAAAACCTTCGTAATATCTATATTAATCCTGTAACAAACCTTTCAACAATTCCAACCTCAAACGATTCAACCAGATCTACCGAAGATCTAACTCCAAAATGGGATGAGATTTGTTTTCAGTGGTGCAAACAACAGGATAAAAGTCGAGAACATGGAATAAACCCAACTTGTAAAATGCTTTGTCTCAGAAAAATTAATAACAATATGAAAGAGGAATTTTTTAAAAAAAAACTTGTTATACATAAAGAACAAGATAGAATTAATCAAACAGATATTGCTCAAGTGTTATACGGAAAAGAAGGTGATGAAAAAGAAGAAAGTGTAAAGTATTCCCAAGCTGGACCTAGAAATTTTTTGGATGGATATTTCATTTATTATATTAAAGGATTGGAAGGATGTCAGAAACATACGGAAAGTAAGTAAAATAATACTTTTTTTTTGATAATTAAATTTTTTTATAATAATATAAAATATTAATTATTTTTTTTATAAAGATATGAAAAATGATGAACTTTTAAATCGAATATCATGGTCACAAGTCAAACCGTAAGTGTTAATGAATCATGATTGAAATGAATAAAATTATGGAAATTGACATTCAAGTAATTTAATCATAGAGAAGAATATGAAATTGATTTAGGGGAAAAATTTGAAAGGACTAAAACCGAAAGTATGTCAAATTTTCTCTATATTAAAAAATCCTTATGCTCTGATACTCTAATACTCTAATATCCTAATACTCTAATATCCTAATAATCTAATATCCTAATAATCTAATATTTTAATATTATATTATTATGCTTATATGAAAAAAAAAATTAGCAAACCGTATCATAAAACGAGCATTCACACCAGGTTATCAATTAGGAAAGAGATATATCGAATCTTGGAGTGATGGTACACAAACCGCATTTTTCAAAAGATTTTATGAAAGTGTACAACGTATGGATGCTGTGCATATGGTGCAAGATAATGTTAAGAAAGTCGTTGAAGTTTGGGTTAAAAGAAGTGGTGGTAATGGTAAAGGTGGATTTACAGGCAATTCTAGTCCTTCTAATGATATTGATAACAAAAATAATGACAAATCAGAGAATGATGATGGATCTAACAATGAGAATGATAAATGAATGCTAGAACGGTGAATTACATCATATATACTTGTTATTTAATATAATAATATTTGAATATTTGTAAATATTTTTATTGATATTATAATTAAAAATTTAAAAGTTCATTTCCTTTAAAATTTAGATGATACTACAATATTACCTGAGTTAAAGAAATTTAATCTGCGAAATTACTATCCTATTCCTACAAAAATGATGTTCAAAATCAGAACTTGTAATGATCAATCTTTAAACCTTTTTTTTATCTTACGGTATAATTTGATAAGCATTTATATATCGTTATAACATCAGTTTAATATTAATTCTTTAACAGAAGACCAGTGGTGAGCGACAGTTGCAAATAGTTTTTTTATTTACCGCACAAGAGTTTATAATTTTGTGCGGTATCCACAAAGTAAATTTTAATCAAAAAATTAACACTACAATTTTATTGAGATATTGATTCTGTAAAAAAAAAATTAGAATTTTTTAATCAAAAAATTAACATTACAGAAGATCAATTTTATTGAGATATTGATTCTATAAAAAAAAGTTAACACTACAGAAGATCAAAAATTAGAAATACTGTTATTTTGATTTTTATAAGTGAAACTAGCTCCGTTAATTTTTATTTGTTGAACCATGACCTGCTAATTAAGGTTCTTTTGCATCTAAATTTGTTTATCTATGTCTGCAAAGCAATTAATAACTTCTTTTGATCGATACGAAAAGGGCAATTAAGAAAATAGATCATTATCTTTATGCAATTTTACCGATACAGTATTTTATTCATGAATTAGCGAAAAAATCTTTATTAATAGAAAAAGAAAAGAGAATAAAAGAAAAAAAGATAAAAAAAAGAGAAAAAAAAAAAAGATAAAAAAAGAAAGATAAAGAAAAGTAAAAAACAACAACAGATGAGAATTCAGAATGCGATATTATCATAAATATCTATAAAATAATAATACATAATGTAGAATTATAAACGTTATGGAGTATGAATAAAACATTAAATTATAATTTAAATATAAATAAACTATTTCTATTTTCTAATGTGTGGATTTGTTTAGCTGATCTACAACTTCCTAATATCTCAAGTTTTTCTAAAATGGCTTCTTCTAACATTGAAAAAAGAGATATGGATTTCAAAAAAACAAAATATGATTTACATATCTGAATGAGAGAAGGCGTGTTAAAGAATTATATACCAGCTAAAAGACGCGTATTATCCTGATAATACGAGCATGGTTAAAAATCCATTGATTGGTCATGTCGTATACGACACATTCTAGTATACAAGGTAACAATAATATCGCCTTTTGAATCCTCAGCCGCATCATATGCCCCTGATGCAATTTTTTTTCCACAGACCCCAACAAGAACTCCAAAATCAAAATTTCCTCTCCGAACTACTGTCAAAAACGCATCAGCTTCTTCTCGACCTAAAACGATCAAAAATTAATAATATTAAATAATAATAAAAAAGATCATAATAAATAATCATACCTATACTATTTTTATACCATGCTTTACATTGAACCACGAATCTGTACTTCTACAATAATATCTTGGCCTCCATCACCACTCTCTCTAAAAAAATAATTTAATAAGTATATATTTCATCGTCATACGTGGTTGGTGCCAACATGTATCTTATTCATCATTAAACCCCCGAGCAACGCGGGTCATTGACAACTGAGAAGAACGTTCACTGCCGAAACAGTGGCCCGATGTGCTTTTCGATTCTCAGATAATTTACGTCAATGTGACAGCATAACTTCGGATACATAATGACTCGACATAACTCAGTAAGAAAACTTACCCTGTATGTGTAACTATCGCACCTTGTTCTTCAAAATACCTTACCAACAACTCGCAACAAAACAGCTCAAATCTTCTCCCCAATGCAATACAAATAACAATTTGAAAAAAAGTTTTCATGCTGAGAACATTTTGTTAAAAAATGTGTAAGCATCATTCATATAAAAAAGGAAAAAAATTGATATCTTTTCTATTTATACCACTCATGTTATAGGACAGATTATTTATAATGATTAGAGCTGCAGACATTATGAACATATACCTGATACTATGACGTTTGACGTGACGTATGTGACGTGACGTTTAATATGATTATATAGATTATATAAATTTTATATGACGTGAGAGTGACGTACTACCTTGGACCTTCTAAATGTTTGCAGCTCTAATAATGATAACAATAATGTTTAAACTATCATTATCGCTTATTCAGATTTTTTTTATTTATTATTCAAGAATTATTACATTCACATCGTCTATATATTCCATCAGCTACTTTGTTGCATGTTTTACAATATAGATGTGAATGATGGTTGCATTCATCGCAAACTTTACACCCGCGCTTCCAACCTCTAAAGATATGCCACTTTTCGATATAATTTCGACTTTTTGTATATGTATTATTATGATTTTTCATTTGTATATAAACGAAAAAATATATACATACGTGGGTAATATTTTTAATGAGGGTGACACCAGTGACATGATTACACTAGGCGCAGTAATGAGGCGCAGTAAAGTGTCACTTTGATTTAGTAAAAATTATAATAAATTTTGAGAATTGCTATTTTCACCCCCCACATTTTCCTAACTTCATTTAAAAATAGATGATGCGTTAAAAGATCAATCTATTTTATTTTCACCTATAGCATCAAAAAAATAATAG
This sequence comes from Gigaspora rosea, assembly GCA_003550325.1. Lineage (NCBI taxonomy): Eukaryota > Fungi > Glomeromycota > Glomeromycetes > Diversisporales > Gigasporaceae > Gigaspora > Gigaspora rosea. Next base: position 7,337 of record QKWP01001325.1, on the reverse strand, counting down.
ATTTTTCGGGCCCGCTCTGTTTTTTTCCGCAATGCATTAAACACTTATTTCTTTTGGAAGTTGGCTTCTAACCTCATGATTTACTAAAATTTGAGCAACTTGTTTTTTGATTTTTTTTATGATATTTAAGACGTTTTTTAAGATCCCGACCAAAGTTATAATGCAGACTTATTTTTTTTAAAAAAAAAATTCTGAATATTGATTATGCGCAAGTATTGAATTACTAAAATACAGTATAGCGGGTAGATGACACTTACTCTAAATTGATTAATCCAGAATTTAGGAATGTAAATTTTTTCTTCTAAATATATTATTGATCAATTGATTTAGAATAGTGTCACCTATACTGTGAGAAAAAAAAGACGATCATTCACAAAAAGAAACTTCATTTTGTTTTCTGAGAACTAATATATTGTTAGACAAAATTAGCTAAATAATTTGATCAGTGAACTTTTATGCAAAATCAACTGTAATTCAATGTACGTCAGGGAAATTAGGGAAATTCTATCCCCTAGCAGAATTTTAGGATTAATGCGGGCCGGAGTTTTTTAATATAAAAAACCAGCTGTCATTAACGTAATTCCGGCCCGCACTAACCCTAAGTTCTAAAAAATTTTTACTATTACTTGAAGATATGGCCACTCCAATTTAATTCTTTGTTTAACATTACAAGTTCAAAATTTTTTAGGGGGGGGGGACTTAAACAACAAATGATTAGGTCCGGTTTGGGTCCGGCCAGGATCGGAATAGGTCCGGTCCAGGTCCGGTCCGGGATCGGACCAGACTCAGCCTCTAAATTTTGTACAGACTGGTCTGAGTCTGAATATACTTATATTTATTTTTTGGTGCTGACAAGTTTACTTAGTGCATGAAGTAAGAATTAATTAGTAAAATTTTATGAATCATAGGATTTTATATAATTTTATTAATAAAATTTTATAAAATCTTATAATACACAAATTTTTATTAATTAATTCTAACTTTATGCACTAAGTAAACATATTCAGCACCTAAAAATGCATCAAATCGGCAGAGTTATTTTTATTTTACTTAAAATTTGGAGAATAGATGCATAATTTTGGATTTTTGATCAAAAAGTCAAATTTAAGCATCTTTTCTTCAAATTTCAAGTAAAATAAAAACAATTCTGCCGATTTAATGTATTTTTAGGCTCTGAACAAGTTTACCTAGTGAAATAAGTTAGAATTAATTAGTAAAAT
>QKWP01001324.1:117490-134054 GCA_003550325.1 Gigaspora rosea | reverse complement strand
TTTTTTTATTTTTTTTTATAATGAATTTAATTTTTTTTTTATTTAATTTATAACGAATTTTTTTGTTATATATTTCTATAATGTATAACGTAAATTACTTATATTTATTATTTAAATATTTTTATTTTTTAATTTTTAAAAAGCATTTTTTTTTTTATTTATTTGAAATATTGCCTTATTTTATCTAAATTTTTTTATATTTTTTTTAACTTTTTTAAAATAGCTGGTGACCAGTTATACAAGATCATGATCTAAAATAGATCGTTAATGATCTATTTTAGATCATCTTAAAAGTACAGTTTTTTTAAAAGTTAAGTAATTTTTTTATTTTTTTTTTTTTTTTTTTCTTTGTTAACTTATACTAATTGTAGGTTTTTGTAATTTTTGTAATCATATAGCGTTCTTGGTGATTTGGCGGCGTTTTATAGTACTTCGACGTTATTCTTGTAGCGAAATAACAGCGACCGGATCTAACAAGAAGATAATTACCAACGGCAGGAATCTGGTTACTTTATAATCTATTAAAAGGAATCCACTCGATTCATCTTCATAATTCGTGGCTTTAAGTTAAAATTCTTTAATACATACGTTCTCTTAAAACATAATCGTTAAAGTGAACGAATTAAACTTCTAGTCAACTGATCAGTCCGTAATAAAAAAAAAAAGGGTTTGATTTAACGAATTAAACTTCATACTTACGCTAATTTACTGAGTAATTAAATAATTATAGTTAACTCTTGAAACGCAATTGTTAAAGTGGACGAAATTAAATTTCATACTTATGCTAGTAATTTATTTAAAGATTAAATGGTTATGATCATACGTTCTCTTGAAACATAATCGTTAAAGTGAACAAATTAAAATTCATAGTCAACCGATCAATATGTAATAAAAAAAAAGTTTTGAGTTAACAAATTAAACTTTATACTTATGCTAATTTAAATGATTATGGTTAATCAAAATTCTTTTGAAACGCAATTGTAAAGTGGACGGAATTAAACTTCATACTTACACTAGTAATTTATTTAACGATTAAATGGTTATGAGTAAACATAATCGTTAAAGTGAACGAATTAAACTTTATAGTCAACTGATCAGTCCGTAATAAAAAAAAAAAAACTTTTGAAACGCAACTGTTAAAGTAGTGTTAAAGTGGACGGAATTAAACTTTATACTTACGCTAGTATATACGTTTTCTTGAAACATAATCGCTAAAGTGAACGAATTAAGCTTCATAGTCAACTGATCAGACCGTAATAAAAAAAAAAAGGTTTTGAGTTAACGAATTAAACTTCAGACTTACGCTAATTTACTAAGACAAATTCTCTTAAAACACAATTGTTGAAGTGGACGAAATTAAACTTCATACTTACTTATGCTAGTAGTTTATTTAACGATTAAATTAAACAAAAAAAAAGATTATCATGATTAATAAGTTGATAATATAAATTAGTTACCTGTGTAATTGACCCATGACACAGACGCGTAAAATCTGTGTTATTGTTGCACTAAATGTGCAAATATAGGCACGCGGCGTTATATCTGGAAAATACCACAATTACGTTTTTGATATTTTTAATTATAATACATCAAAAACGTAATTTCGGTCATCAAAGGGCATAAAAGTATGAGTCTGTCGCTACGCTCCAGACATTTACCCTTTATGAACTCTACTATTTCTGCTCAGCTACCAAATATGCCTTTTAAATTTTTAGAATGCTAGTTCACAGCAAATCTTAAGTATAATATACAATCTAAATTAATCCTTCAAGAAATTTTTGACTTGGCCAATATATTACAAACTAAACAAATTACAGACAAACAGGCTACTTATATTATTAATACTGTATTATTACCTATTTTAGAATATTGCATTCACAATATAGTCCTTTCACAAACTACATGCAACAAAATCTTGTTAACAATTGCAAAACACAAAGCCAAACTCTCTAGAACAACACCTAATAGCACTATGCTCAACCATAATATATACGGTATCAAAAATATCTGGGATATTCAACTTCAGCATCATATCTCTAATTTCCTTACTAGACTTAATAACCAAGATCTTCTTGGTACAAGCACACATATTAGACTACAACAACTACAAAACAATCTTTGGTCTACTATTAATATTTTTGCACACTCTAACCCAATAATTGATGGACCCAACAAACATACTACAACTTTTAAAATCATACAACTATTAAGACATCTAAATCTTACAATTACTATCAACCCAATCTTTCATTACCATATACTATTAACCACCCTTACAAACCATTAGAAGATATTCTCAATACATATTCACTTTATTCAATATTCAAACAACAATTACAGAAAAAAAGAATTTTGTACATAGAACAACTAACTTCAGCTGACAATTCTATATTTCTAGCTTGGCAATACATCTCACCAAGAGTAAATTATTTACCAACTGGTAAACAGCCAAAATGGTTTTCTGTATTGGAAAATATTATCTTGGCTAATTATACTACTCGAACCATATAGTCAAACTTACAACTACCTTCAGTTAACTCTCTAGCTTTTAATACTGGCCATTATACTACTAAATCTAATACTTGGCTAATTACATATTTTGATAACAATATTATTATTGGTAAAGCCCGTAGGTTCAACTCAGATTCTAATACTATTTCAATTACATACTGGCTACCAAACTTCGACTCCCAGCATACAGAACTATATCCTGTACCAGATATTACCTGTACACCTTGCTTGGGATGCAACTTTAATTCTTTTTGTATTCAAAATTATTGNATGCAACTTTAATTCTTTTTGTATTCAAAATTATTGTACCTTTAATATTTCTGCTACTCTATCTACCAAATTTCTAGGAAGGAAAAACTATACTTCATCCTCTAACAAACTGAACCTTCATGCAAATTACCTTGATCTTTTATATTCAATTGCTCTTAATAATCCAAGCTATATTCCATCACTACCAACTATTCCAATATATAATGTTGTGGCTGAAGCTGGAAATTTTAATATTTTAATATGAAATTTACAAAAAATTTTGGAATGCATTTTGTACGATTTTTTTTATAGTTAGATTAGAATTTAGGGTTAGGGTTTATAATAAAAAAGTATAGTTGGATTTTAGCAGGGCTTATAGTTTTAAATCGAGATCTCTAATTTCCAGCTTCAGCCATTTCCAGCTTTAGCTGCAACATATAATAATCCAATTTATGAAATATTTACTACAAACCAAGCCTCCAAGCTACTATACCAACTTGCTTTAACTAACTCTACTCAATCTGAATTTATATTCTATACTAATGGATCAGTTAAAAATATTTCAACAGAACAATGCACTATGGGCATTGGATGAACACAAATTGCTAATAACCAAACAATCCAAAATTTTACAGCCCAAATTCAATTTTGGCTATCATCATACAAAACTGAGCTAGTGTCAATACACTCTGCTATTAGTACATGCCCACGGCATAGTACTATCTATATTTATACAGATTTACAATCAATTATCTTCAAATATTTTAAACTTATATCTAAACCACTATTTGCTCACAAAATCTTTTCTTACTCTACTGGCCAATTTGGCACATACTTTTTAATCTTATCAAATCTTATTCATATCAACTACATTTACACAAAGTAAGAGCACATAGTGATAATATATACAATAATATAGCTAATAACTTAGCACAACAACATTCATCAGCCTGTCCTTTTACTTAACTACAACAATATCTACAATCCTTCATTTGCACTTCAATATAAACAATACTACATAGAACAACCTACTCAACGCACAATTAAAAATATCTGCAATGCTTATACAATTTCAATATGGTCATCTCAACACCGTATGGAAACTATTATACCAATATCACACCAAATTGATTGGAATACCACGTGGCTTTTCCTAAACAACAATCATAAAAGATCATACAACTATACTAACTTTCAACTAAGCAATTCCAAAACATTTCGCATAAAAACCTTCTCAATATTTTACCTACTCTGGCACATTTACACTACCTCTACCCTACTATATTTAACAACAACTCGTGTATTACCTGTAACAAACAAAAACAAAATCACTATTGGTTAATTTGTCCCAATAACAACATATTGCTTTCTATTATTCAACAAGCAATAAAAGATACTTTTACACAACAAGTGTTAGATATCTCAGTTACAGAACTATCTGCACTATATTATAACTTAATCCATCATTATTGTCTCTCTTTTATACAACCACCAACTTCTATCTCTCTTTCAATTTATTCAATATTACAAGGTTTTATCCCTATACCAACTAGGAACTGGAAACCAGTGTAAGTCCGGAGTTGAGTTAAAAATTTATTGCATCTATATGATGATCATAATGACCAATTAGCATCACAGAACCGGACGGACAGAATTCTCATGTGATCGAAATGATCACTTGCTGTCGTAAAAACAAATAGTCCTCTGCTTTGCTCTGGACAATCATTAATACTATTACTCAAACTAACACTTCTACCAAAATTGCAACACAACTTACTATTACTTTACTATCTAAAATATCACAAAATATACATAATCAATTATGGAAACCTTATTGTACAAAATTAGCAAACTGAAAAAAACTAAAATATTCAACCACAACATACTATATACCATTCTGCAAGTACTCAATTATCCTATACCAGTACTCCCTATACTTATAGTTGTATCTGTGGCATGCCTGATCAGCAACACAATGATATTAACAACAGGTGTCCTCCTGTTGGACTTGCAATCTGTAAAATTGAAATTTGGTTAGACAACTGGATCAATTTTAGCACCCCTACAAACTCTATTTTACATATCCAAATTTAACCACTCTAGTAGGTTTAGGTTGCAGATTATTAGCTAAGTAGTATTACTATTTATAGTCTGAGTCTTGATTCTTGTAAATATAATTTGTAATTCATAAAACCCCTAGAGGTTTTATTCTCAAATTATTAATAAAGACTGAGGCAAAACCTCACCTTAACACCCAAAAAAAAAAAAAAATATATATATATATCAACTATAGACTCTTGAAATAACATTTATACCCGTATTTTAAGACTTTTAATACGTAATACACATATTATATAAGTAGACCTAATAAATATACTATATAAATATACTGTATTAAATATGATTTGGAGTTGTCAACTGGTTCGAAAAAAATGCACAAGATTTTATTAATACTTGCCGACGGAGTCTTAATAATTATAATTCTTCAATATATAAAATTGTTTGAGAACTTGATCTACTGAAGACCTGTTAGTACCCAAATGTTTAGCAATTACTCTAACTGACAAGCCTTCTAAGCTTTTTTCAAATATGTTTTAAAATATCATTTGACAAATTAAAAATCTTGATTTATTGTAAATACTGCTGTACTGTAATACTACTGTAATATGACATATCTTAAATCACATGCTTTAAATTTTATTGATATCAACCAGCTAACGCATACTGCATATTATATAACCATATTTTTTAGAGTGCATCAAAATTAACAAAAAAATTAAATTAGTGGATATGTTATCGTGTACACTTAATTAAAACTGTCAATTTTATCTCTAAAAAAAAGAATCAGAAGAAGTGAAAATTGTCCATTCTATTTTGGACCAGAATTATGATGACAAACAAGAACCAATAATGCTTGACTCGTCTATTAAACAAAATGGATCAAATTTTTTTCAAGATCAACAATTGATTGCAATGACCAGAGCACTAGTTTGACATTTCAAATTAATAATAGTGGATGAAGCTACTGTAAGTATAGATTTCAAAATGGATAATCTAATACAAACTACAATTAGGGAAGAGTTTAAAGATACTACTGTTATCACTATTGTGCATAGATTACGAACTTTTGCCGACTATAATAGAATATTGATTATTGGTATGTATCTTTTAGAGAATATTTTAATGAATTTTAATAATAATTCCTTCTTTTCAAAATTAGATGATGGAAATATAGTTGAATTCGATATTCCATACTTACTGATGCAAAAGTTTGATGGGTTATTTAGAGAATTGTGTAAAAAAAGTAGTGATTTTGCAAAATTAATTGAAATTGCTAAGCAAAAATATAAGAGTATATTGGTTACAGATCCATTTTTCTGAAATACTATTTTATCAAATTCATAAGATTGATAACTTTTTTACTAGCAAAATATAATTTTGATATTGTTGAAAACAAATTTTCCTGATAAAATATTTATTGCCACTACTATTTTTCAAATACTAGAATAAAAAAAAAGTTTATGTTCCTTACTTATTATTTTAAATTTCCTATAATAAATAAAAAAGGCCTTGTTGGTAAAAAAAAAAAAAAAGAAAAAAAGAAAAAAAGGCCATTATTATATTTTATATCAAAGAATTAGGTTGTCAGAAAATTAGTTTGATAAAAAAAAACTATTTGGTAAAGTTTCTATCAGAAATATGTCTTGTCAGAAAATTGAGTTATCAGTATTATAGATAGAGAAACATTACTTTGGAAATAATACTTCACAATACAGAATATATGGGGTGTCTTTTATTAAAAGGGCCAACTTTTGTATATAAATAGAAATATTTTTATATATTTTAAGATTATTTTGTGAATCTTTTCATTATATACCATATGGGTAATTTTGTTACCAAGGTTCAATGTACAGTTGGCACTTAAAAATTTAAAGGAGTTAATCAAATTGATTGATAAAAAAGAATACTTCGATCAATTAATATTCATGAAATAAAATAAGATAATTGCAATAGGTTGTCAAATATATCATTTAATTAAAGATTTTAAAAATCTTTATACAGTATTTATTAAACTAGAACATAATCATGTAGTGGCTTTGTTGTCTAAGTTAATTGATGATCTGCCAGTCAACTGATGCATGATCATAGTATAACGTAATGCAAATTACTATGTAAATCACTTATAGACGAAATGCCACAATCACCCAAGGAAAAATATTTTTCTTACTAAGTTAATGAGCCATGTCGACTAATTGAAAGTTGTAGAGCTCGTTGAGATGCATCTAATGGTGGTTATATCATCAAAATCGGTCTAGTAGATGTGGAGATATCGTCGAAAAACGATTGGACGACTATATGTAAACAAACATTTGTTTACATAAAATTTTACATAGTCGCCTAATTATTTTTTGAAGATAACTCAGCATCTACTTGGCCAATTTTGATGATCTCACCACCTTTAGATTCGTCATAATGAGCTTTACACTTTCAATTAATTGGCATGATTCATTAACTTAGTAAAAAAAATATTTTTCCTTGGGTGATCGTGGCATTTCTACCTATAATATAGATTATTATTGCAGAAATGCCACGATCACCCAAGGAAAAATATTTTTTTACTAAGTTAATGAATCATGCCGATTAATTGAAAGTTGTAGAGCTCATTATGACGAATCTAAAGGTAGTAAAATTATAAAAATTGGCCTAGTAGATGCTGAGTTATCTTCAAAAAACGATTGGGCGACTATGTAAAATTTTATATAAACAAATGTTTGTTTACATAGAATTTTATATAGTTGCCCAATCGTTTTTTGACAATATCTCCGCATCTACTGGGCCAATTTTGATGATCCAACCACCGTTAGATGCGTCTCAACAAGCTCTACAACTTTCAATTAGTCGACATGATTGATTAATTAGTAAGAAAAATATTTTTCCTTGGGTGATCGTGGCATTTCATCTATAAGTGATTTACATAGTAATTTGTATTACGTTACACTATGATCATGCATTAGTTGACTGGCGGATCATCAATTAAATAACAAATATCTTTTTTCTTATCAATTAAAATGCAATTATATGTAAACTTGATGCGTTAGCACATTATTACAAAAGATACTATATTTAAAATAACTTTACTTAATGGATTATTTTTTTTTGCTTATATGTGGTGTGGTCAATTAAAACAGCCCGTTTTTACATATACATTATTTTGAGATAATTGAGATTAATCATTTGGTTTGATTTTCGGACTGATCCGGGATTAATCAAATTTCCTGATTTTGATTGGTTAAAGATAACATGTGACTATCGGGTAACCTCGTGATGTGCTAGCTCTACGCAGCCTCATGCAATTATTCTTTTACATTATCTTATTTTTTTATTATGCATATCGACTTTTATTTATAATTGAAAAGTGTCAATCATGTCAAAATTATATGAATCTAATAAAAACTCATTTTTCAAAAAATTGTAAAAATGGGCTGTTTTAATTGATCACACCCTATATAGTAAATAAAAATAGATTTGATATAATAAAAATTGCAATAAAAATATTTACCAGCTTAGATAATAAAAATAACCTTTGCTGCTTATTACTATTTGGTACTTATAATATTTTGGCCTTATTCAAGAATTTATTTTATGAATTGAATAAACCAGTAATATTTAAATTCATAGATTTATTAATAAAAAAGGGATGCTGAATATTATTTTCAGAAAATACTATTAGATAAATAGATATATTTACAAACTTGAATTAAATATCTTGATCAATGAATGTTCTTCTTGTTTGCCTAGTGAATTAACATAAACTGGCTAGAATAACACATAAGAGTAAAATTCATAAACTTGGCAGTTTAATTTATTAATTAATAAATATTCTTTCTGTTTACCTATCAATATATAAGATAGAATAGTGTAGATAAACGGTATCAGTATATGAGATAAACACTAAGAAGACAAACAATATGAGACTAAACTATAATCTGATTGGCTGTTTATGTCTAACAATACTAAATTAAGTTCGCATAAAAAATCAAATCGCGTCATATTGCATCCCATTGTGCCTGCACTTCAAATCAATTTTTTTAACATGCTACAATCTTGATATTTCGTTCGTTTTGTTAAAATTCACTACTAACTATTTTTATATTGCAGATTATACTATATAACAGACGTTAAAAAAATTTGACTTTGTTACTTGATCGATATAACCAGACTCAGTATATGCGTTTAGTATTTTTAGTTTTTATTTATGTTTTTTGTATCTATTTTTCGTAGCAATTCGTATAAAGACTTCGAAAATTCATCAATCTGATTCTTACCTTGAAAGTATTTACTGCATATTAAACAAGCATATACATTTAGAATTGATAAGTTTAGAACGTGAAAGTTCTGCGTCTACTAATGAAGAGGAATCAAAAGATATAAAAAACATCGAAGTTGAAGAAAGTGAGTAATGCAAGATATAATAATGTATTTATTTATTTTTTTTTTATGTTAACAATAGCTTCCAAGCACGATTCGCTTATGATAATAAAGAAGTACTGTAAATAGATATGTGCCTTATGGCTCTATTGTAATTGATTATCATGAAATAGAACCGATTCATTCCCTGAGGAAGCAAAATCAACGACTGCTTATTTGCTTTATAGTTCTGGAACAACTGGAGTGGCGCTAAAACTAGGAATATAAATTTTTTATTTTTTTTTGTTTTTACATAATTATTCTAATATAAATAATATGCTTTTTATTAAATAAATAAGGTTAATCAAAATGGATGATTTCGTGTACTATTTTGGAAATATGATCGAATAAAGACTCATTATATTTAAGTATTAAGCTCAATTTGGTTGTTGATTGATTGTCAAGACGAGGCCTTTTTCTTTAATTACATCAATACGGCCGTATAAATGCACTATCTTCAGATAGTTCTTTAGATGAAAGTTCTTTAAAATTCAAGTCGATACTAAAATTATAGTTGAACGGGAATTTCGAAAGGATGTTGGAGCTCAAAAATAGCTGACCATATTAAATGTATTGATTTAGATACAAACTATGATAGGTTATTACAAGTTATACAAAAAAAAATATAATAAATTTATATTTTAAAAATAAAAATATACAGTATTTTTTAATAAAATAAGCCTGAACTTTATAATACATGTCAAATATACAATATAATTGAATCAATAACAATCCTCATAATTGGGATTTCAAAATTAATAAAGTGGCACATTTTGAAAATAAGTAGAATTTTTTTTAAATAACATTTTTACTATGTTGAATTGTAAATCAAAAAAATAAGTTTCTTTGATTTTAATTTCGAAACCCCGTTGGCATAGAAAATAAAAATAAAAATAAATTAAATAAATTAGACGTTCTTAGAAATTTCACTCAACAACTAAAAAATAAAATAAGAATCTGCTTTTTATTTAACTACCATCATCAAGGTATAAAATTATATTTTACATCATGAATCTACGAACTTCTAATCGCAGTAGTGCTAATCTAATAAAATATATCGGTTAATCAATGATCTTTATATTCCAAACTATACAAATTAAACTAAATAATTGAACTTAAATAACTTATTTAAATAACTTATCTACTAATTGACACAAAGTATTAATAAACAAATAGCTTAAATCCTCTAAACGGTATAATATGATTTGTTTACTACGAATACAATGAAGACCTGAATAAATAGATTAACTTAATAAGTAAATATGTAAAATAAAAATATCATAACTGCACCAAAAAGTACCCTTTTGCAAGCAAGAATAGTGTAAAAACATTGAATTAATAAATGATCTACTTGCTAGAAAACAGTTTTTCTTGATTTTCCCAATATGTTTATAATGCACTAGCCCTTCCGGATGCATTTTGGAAAAGTTCACTCTCTAGCACACCTAATAATCTACTTTTTATGCTAAATAGTTGTAAACTGGAGAAGAATCAAGCGGAAGAAGGTAAAATAATTGCCTCATTTCAAAGATGCAAAGCTTAATAGGGCAAACCTTGTTTTTGGCATTCTTTATGCGAAGGAACCCAATTATTATCACTATTGATATATATCGATATAACATTAATTTTAATATTTTATTACAAATTTCATCCCAATTTATTAAAAATATGTACCTGCAATTAATTAATTGCTAACCCTGATGTCAGCTACATGAACTTTCGATGATATAATCCTTAGCGAAGTTAGCAGCACTAGTAACTAGGGTGGTAAACAAACTAAGTAATCAAAACTACAGATTTTTCTTGTTTCACAAAGGAACCCAATTGTTATCACTATTGATACATATCGATATAACATTAATTTTAATATCTTTATTACAAATTTCATCCCAATTCAATTCACTAAAAAGATAAGGAATTGCTTGGAAATTTTCAAAAATGTCTACAAATTGTCAAACAACCAAGTTACGTTTGAATATTTTCTTTTAATATGTAACTTTTAGGTGTTCAAATGCTAAAATATATAATTTATTAAAAAAATTCGTACAATAAGTAGCCAAAAAAATTTACTAACCTTTGCAATTAAATCGAGCATAACTTTTTAGAGATTTTACTCAAAAGAAATTAAAAAAAGAAGCATAATATTCAGAGGAAACTTTTAGAATTTTGTACTTTTCTTTAATCATTTTAATTTCACGATTAAAAATTTGATCATAGTAAAATTACATAGCCTTTTATAGTTTTTATTACTTAGTCCGTTTACTATCCTAAACGGGTAACGATGATTTGATGCAACTACATGATTTGCACTATAGTCAAATCACATCAAGCGTGTTGCTTGAAAACATCCAATTGAGTAATAAAACTCCATTCGAGTGATTAAAGATCAAGTTGAGTAATTAAAATCCATACGAGAGATTAAAACCCTCATACAAATTAAAAATATACAAGAGTTTAGTTATAGCGTATGAAGGAACTGTTAACGATTATTGATAGTATTTAGTATCTTTGTACTATGTATTGATTTAAACCGTAATCACTATAGTACTATGATCGATGCTAATTTGGTGCAATATCATATCCAGATTGTAACACCTGTTACACCTAATCCAGAGATTTTATAATGCATACATAAGACCACGTCATTTTTACATGTTAATTTGATTTTTTTTTTACTTTAAATATGAGCCAAAGATCTATAGCACAGCAACGCCGATGAGAACGTGAAAGAAATGAACACCAACAAGAACCAAACCAACGTGCTGCTGCACAGCAACAGCGTCGAACATGTGAAAGAGAAGCACAAGAATGTGAAAGAAATGAACAACAACAAGAACCAAACCAATGTGCTATTGCCCAGCAATAGCGACGAACACGTGAAAAAGAGGCACAAGAACATGAGTCAACTCAAAAAGTTATCCCTTAGTTTGTACTACTTCGCAGGCAAATTTGCCTGTAAAATTACTATAAATATACCTCTGATCTATTTTTTTAATCATTTAAAATATTTAAATAAAATTTGGTAATAATATTTTCATAACAAGGATTATATTTTTGAATTATTTAAATTTATATTATAAGACAAAAAGTTTATATTGCTTATAAGCTGAAAATATTAAATTTTAAAGAAATTTTTTAACCAAAAAAATATTTTACAATATCTTGGCGAATTCTTTAAATATTGGTTTTAAAAATATAGTTTCTAATACAATATTGTAGTTTATATAAAGGATGACAACTTTCATTATTTCACTTTATATGATTTACTTGTAAAAATTAAGACTTGTATTAGAAATAAAAATTTTTTTTATAGACGGGAACATATAAAATTTGAGAAAACCTAAAGAAAAAATTCTATAGTAAAAGTTCCAAAACAAAAACTTTAAACTTTTATTACACCAAAGTTTTTTAATAATTTTAAAAAAATTTTATAATAAAGTTAATAAAACAGAACTAATATTATAATTTTTACTTAGAAAATATATAGCTAAAATTAATATTTAAGGTTTTATTTAAAAAATTTAAAATTTTAAAATTTTCGCAGGCAAATATGCCTGCGTAACAAAGCAAGAGATAACTCAGCAACTACAACAAGCCTGTGAGCAAAAGGCACATGAATCAGAGCCAAGTTTAGAAACTATTGCTCAACATAATAGAAATGAACATGAAAAAAATAACCCTAATCCTACAGAAAATGCTACAATTACACCAAGCAAAAGATCTATTGCTCAACAAGCAAGAAGAGACCGCGAACGAATAAAAAGAGCACGAATTCAAATTGGTAATACAATATCTGAACAAAGCCAAAATAATAATATACGTTACTATCTTGGGCGTATGAATTCTGAGTGTACTCAATGCAAGGCTCTTCATTGGTTAGATAAACATCTTACTGTTTCTTCACGAACTAAACCAAAGTATGAAAAATGCTGTAACCAAGGAAAAGTTATTCTTTCTACTCTTCAGGATCCTCCTTTACTTCTTCGACATTTTTTTGAAGCCCAAGATGAGCAATGCAAGGATTTTTGAGCAAATATACGCCAGTACAATGCAGCCCATACTTTTACTTCATTAGAAGCAAGCATTGATTAAACCATTTTGCATGGACATGCTCCATATTGTTTTCGTATTCATGGTGAACTGCGCCATCATTCAGAATCACTCCTTCCTGCACCAAATATGGATGCCAATTATGTACAACTTTATATTTATGATCCAGATATTGCACACCAAATTCGAATAGGAAGAAATAGTAATTTATATACTCAAACAATGTAGAAGATACAGCAAATTCTTTGAGACTATCATGTATTTTATCCAAAGTATCAGCAAGCTTTTGAAATTCTTTCTCAAGCCCGTCAAGATGGTGTTTCTGAAACTGATTTAGCTATTCATCTTCACTTTAATGCAGCTACAAACCACCACCGTTACAATCTTCCTACTACAAATAAAATAGCTATTATATTACCTGGTGATGATTATGTACTAGAATGCATGCGTGTTATTATTCTTTGCTTACGTGGAGGTAGCATTCATGAAGGCCATCCAGCTTATTTGCCACTTCACTATGTGCTTCTTTTTCCATACGGTGAGCTTGGTTGGCATTCAGAATTACAACAAATTGTATTTGATGAATTTGGTCAACATGCTGAAGATCAAAGTAATGCTCCACGTCTTACACAAATGGACTTTTACTCTTTTCGACTTTTTTTACGCCTTGCTGAATTTTCAACCATTCTTTGAGGTGAAAAATTATTTCAAGAATTTCTGGTAGATGCATGGGCATCAACTGAACAAAATCGATTAAGATATTTACGTAACAACCAAGCAACTCTACGAGCAGATGTGTACCAAG
This sequence comes from Gigaspora rosea, assembly GCA_003550325.1. Classification (NCBI taxonomy): domain Eukaryota; kingdom Fungi; phylum Glomeromycota; class Glomeromycetes; order Diversisporales; family Gigasporaceae; genus Gigaspora; species Gigaspora rosea. The sequence goes on along the minus strand of QKWP01001324.1, from coordinate 119,971 downwards.
GGCTTGCAAATACAATAGGATCTACTGCAAATGAAGAAATAAATTTGGCAAATCTTGGACAACGTATAATTCTTCCTTCAACTCATCTTGGAAGCTCACGTTATATGTTTGAAATTTTTCAGGATTCAATGGCTATAACTCAATTTTGCCACCATCCAGATATCTTTGGAACTATGACGGCAAATCCAAATTGGAAAGAAATTATTGATGAATTGTTACCTGGTCAAATTTCAGCTGATAGGCCTGATTTAGTAGCACGTGTATTTGAGCTTAAACATCGTGCTCTTCTTCATGAAATCAAAAAGAAACATATTTTTGGAAAAGTAATAGCCTATGTATACACAATTGAGTTTCAAAAACGTGAACTTCCTCATATGCATTTTCTAATTTTTCTTCATAATGATTATAAAATTAGAGAACCTGCTGATGTTGACCAAATAGTATGTGCACAATTTCCAGACTAACATGCAGATCTATTGCTATTTGAAACTATAATGCGCTGTATGGTTTATAGTCCATGTGGTGTATGTAATCCTCAAGCACCATGTATGAAAGATGGAATATGTCAAAAAAAAAATCCTAAAGAATTTCATAATGAGACATCAATGGATTCTGATGGATATCCTCTTTATACAAGAAAATCTGATGGACGTACATTTAATATTGGTAATAATATTGTTGACAATAGAGACGTGGTACCTTACAATCCAATCCTTAGTCGAAAATTTAATTGTCATATTAATATTGAAGTTTGTGCATCAATAAGAGTATATATTTTATTTAATTTAATTTGACTTATTTTATTTTTTTTTTCTTACCAATTTTATATACAGGCAGTTAAATATATACACAAATATATTTATAAAGGCCATGATTGAACTACTATGCAATTTGGCCGTGAAGCTGATGAGATTAAACAGTATCTTGATGCAAAGATATATTGGTGCACCAGAGGCAGCATGGCATTTATTTGGAATGCATTTATATAAAGAAGTACCGAATGTTGTAAGATTGGCACTTCATCTTCCTGGAATGCATCAAGTCGTTTTTGATCCAAATGATGAAGCTGCAGATATTTTAGCTCGTGCAGAATGTCAAAAAACCACACTAATTGCGTTTTTTGAAGCCTGTGCAACTATAGAAGCTGCTTGCCAATATATATATCAAGAGTTTCCACAACATTTTGTTTGGAACAAAAAAGAGCTAAAATGTACAGTACGAAAAAAATGGTTTGCTATTGGCAGAATATATTTTGCAAACCCAATGGCTGGAGAACTTTTTTATCTTAGACTTTTGCCTACAATTGTTCATGGTCCACAGTCATTTGAGCATTTACGAACAGTCAATAGATTCAATATCCAACTTTTAAAAGTGCCTGCATAGCCCTTGGTCTGTTAGAAGATAATGGTGAATAGAACAATTGTTTAGAAGAGGCCTCAATTATGCGTAGTGGCTATCAATTAAGAACTCTTTTTACAATTATTCTAATTTAATGTATACCAACTTATCCAGAAAGATTGTGGCTAAAATTTCGTGCTAATATATGTGATGATCTTTCTTATCGTTTAAGTCAGGAACATGCTATTAATGAACCAACTGAGGATCAAATATATGATTTTGAACTATTTCTTATTGATGAAATTTTAAAGGATTCAAACTATTCACTTGCTATGTGCTCTTCAATGCCTTTATGGGAGCGTAACTGGGGACTTTATTCAGGAAATCGGCTTATTGCTAAACATTTATCTTGTAATCGTGAAAACTTTTGTATATTAGTTGAGAATTTCATTCCACAGCTAAATAGTGAACAAAGTGCTGCATATCACATTATTTTGGATTCAGTAAATAATAGACATGGCTATTTGTTCTTTCTTAATGGATCAGCTGGAACTGGCAAAACATTTGTTTATAATATTTTGCAATGAAAATTCGTAGTGAAGGTAGAATTGTAATTTGTATAGCATCCTCTGGTCTTGCAGCATTATTACTTATTGGTGGGCGCACTGCTCACTCTACATTTAGAATTCCAATTGAGATTAAAGAAGATTCTTTTTGTACAATTAACAAAAATTCTGAACTTGCTGATCTACTTTGAGCTACTGAACTTATTTTCTGGGATGAAGTTCCTATGCAACATCGATATTGTTCTGAAGCTGTTGATCGTTCTTTACGTGATATTCGTGATAATAATAGACCTTTTGGTGGTATTACAGTAGTTTTTGGTGGTGATTTCTGTCAAATCTTACCAGTTGTTATAAAAGGATCACGAGAACAAATAGTTGCTGCTTCTTTGCAACAATCCTACTTATGGAATCATATAAATATTCTGACATTAAAAAAAAATATGTATTTAGAATCAGAATCTGATGAAAATATATATTTTGCAAATTGGCTCTTGGATGTAAGTATATACTAATTTTTATTAAGTTATATATAAATATCTACACTATTTTTACTTTATTATTTAAATTTTTTAGGTTG
>QKWP01001324.1:94530-116360 GCA_003550325.1 Gigaspora rosea | reverse complement strand
TTTTTTTTTTTTTTTTTTTTATGTTAAGATAAGGTTGTGCCTCTGGTCTTTATTGAATGTATATTGATCATTACAACATCACTGTACAATCTTTTATATACTATCTACTGAGCACCAAGACTTGGACTAATTTAACTGTAACCTAAATCTACCAGAACCTTCTATATTTCTATTTATATAGCTAACCTGGCTTTGTACGTCCCTCTCCAACCAACAATTGGTATTTATATGTCCGCCACTTTACCCACACTACCTAATATCATCATTTCCAATTTGGTGTCAGTTACCAGGTAGGTGCCTAAAACTACTTTTCTTATTTAATACAAATTTAGATATTATTAATAAAAAAAATTAATTTAAATTTTTTACTTTGAAAGTATGCTTTAAAATACTATTGTTTTTAAAATGAATTTAAAAAAAGCTTTATTATTATTTTCTTATTCTTTATATAGATACTATTTAACTATAAATTACTTATACTATTTTGTTATTATTATTATATTTAACTATTAAACTATATTAACTATAATTAAATAATAATAATATTATTATTATTGATCATAAGTAATTACTTATTTATTTAATTTTCATACTATCTGCTATTGTAAATCCAAACAAATTGAGATGTATTTTTTTGTTTTTTTTAATATATTCAATTTTATTTTATTTAGATCCTCTTTAAAGTAAATTTTTTATTTATAATATAGTTTAGTATATAATATTAATTGTAAACAATTAAACAAATATTGTTTTTGTAAAAATAAATAAAATTCAAGTATTAAATTACTGCATTTTTAAAAATTATATATAGTAAAATTTAAAAAAATTTTAAATATATAAACTATAATATTTAATTTTTATTTTTTTTTTTAGCAATCCTGTCCTCTGTATCTGCAGACTTTATTGTATAACTGAAATATATACATTTATTCTACTCTAACAGAAAGCTCACCCGATTTTATCCAAGTGCGACCAGCCTAGCAAAATTTTGCCTCAATTCGGATTTTCAACTTACTGAGAATATAATCCCTTCTATTACCGGCAGGCACCTGCTAACCATATCAAGATTGCCTTTTTTTTAAACTTCTTCTCCTACTTTTTCTAGTAAAAAGATCCTACTACAAGAAAAACTATAACAAGGAAAAATATAAAAGGAGAAATAAAATGGGAAAATAACAAAAACTACCTAAACGAAAAACCAAGTTCAACAAAAAAGTAAAAATGAAAAAACAGAAGAAAAAAGCAAAAAGACAGACAAAAGGTAAAAATTATATAATACTACACAAGGAAACGCCTTGCCAAAGTATTATATATACATAAAAAGAAAAAAGAAAAATCTAGAATTTGGTTCCACCGATCAGCCTACTCCACTATGTCACGTCTCATAACACATCTGTTTCTGTTTATCTACCTGCATGCCTTCTTCTCGATTAGGATTGAAACAACAATACTGATCTTTTGGAGGGGGTACGCCAGATTTCCCACTTTCCGTCAAAAATTCTAAAGAAAAGGCTTCCAGCAAGAATATGATAGAGGGTGTATGATCAAACATGTTCTTGTAACCAAAAAACCTTAAAAAGAGTGTTGAAGAACTTATTTATTAGTTCACCGCCTAGCCAAGCTATAACACTTTTGTCAACAAAAGAAAACTTCCACTAGAATTTTTTGTACCAAGAGCATCCACTGCCTGTTATTTTGTACAACCAACGCTTCTGGCTTGCATGCCGAATATATAAAGGAGTCCCCAAGGATATAGCAAAAGGTTGACCTTTATAAAAACTAGTATTAGTAGCTACTTCGTCTTTTACTAAAAAATTTTTTGTTTTTCGTTTGTTCGAAATTTTGTACAAGTGATCGTCATGAAGAGTTGTTCTATTTGTTGTATTTAATTTTTATTTATTTTTTTAGTTTAATAAAAAGAACTATATATTTTTTATATTATTTAAACTATATTATTATATAAATTTACTATTTAATAAAATATATCAAAAAAACTAACTATATAAAATTACCTATCTGTTTCAAAAAACTTACTTCTTTTTTATACTATATTATTTATTTTTTTTATAATTTTTAACTTTAAATTTTAATTCTTTATATATTTTTATAATTTAACAAAACTAAGAACTAAGAAAAAAGAACTAAACTCTCTCTGTTTATCACTTGTACACAAACTTTATCCAATTCTTTTGCTCAAAAAATTTCTATAACTTAGAAATTTATTAAGTAAACCTATTTTTATTTTCAAAAAATCTTAATCTACACACAATTTTATATATAATAGCTAAGTTTCAAACAAATAATAGCTAAACTTAACAAGAAAATTTACTTGTTGGCCTTTGGGTCTTCCAAACTGGTTTTTTCTAAGTTTCTCTAAAACCACCTTTTAACCTTTTTCTACAAACCTAGAAAAAGTTTTAAATCAAAATTTTCTCTTCAAAACAAGCTATAATAGATTACTATAGCTTTAAAATTAACAAAGTTATTTTAAAATTTATTTTAACTCTATCCAACTTTTACTTTGTCTCTTTTTTACTTTTTACCCCTAAAAAACTACTTAAATTCGTTTTTTGTGTAACTTTTTACTGCGTAACTCACATTTTACAAGCTCAAAATTTTAGTGGTCCTCTTATAATTACACTAAATCAAATTAATTATTACAAAATTTACACAAATTTAAAGTTTTACAAATTAGTATATATTTAATTTGTACAAAGTAACCCTTTTGCACCAACCATTTTTTAGCTACACAAAGTAACCTTGTACCATACTAGCCATACTAGCCACACCAGCTATAGTTATACAAGCCACACAAGCCACATATTATTTTAGTGAAACTACAAGCGCTTTTATTAGTGCAAAGTTACACAAAATAATTTTTACCTCATTGTAAAGCTCTCTTTACTCTCTATTAATCTACTCTAATTATATAATCCAATACTCTCTTTATAATTAATAATTTTTAAATTTATCTTGTCTTCTTTATCACTTTTATATTCTATATACTTTTTTACTACAAAACTTATTTCAATATGCCAACATTAACTCAACAAGACCCAGATACCGCTGATCTTGATTACTTTTATACTAATCATGCACAAAGCTTTGGTATTGCTCTTTTTGAAGATGAACAAGAAGATAACTTAAAAGCAATTCTTCCAAACCAGGAACCAACTACTTGTCACACTAGAACCACTAGAACTAATAAAGCAGCACACTTCTTTCGTGCTCCTTCAACAACATCAGTAGTTACATGCTTATGCCGTAAATATCACACAAAATTCATTTCAGTCCAAAACAATATCTACCAACCTCACAAAGAATTTACTCAAATTGCAATAGGAAAAAAACAAAATAGCAAAACTGTTGAACTTATTAACCAAATTTCTCAAACTTCTGACAGTCTTCTGACAATATTCCACCTTCACCTACACCTCAACTATGCCAACACACATGCCCTAAATGTTCTAAATCAATTACCTGCAGAGTTTAACAATAAACACTATCCAAATAAAAGCTATGTTCTTGTTGACAAAAAAGTTTATTATACAAATTGTGCTACTCTATTATCAATATCCTCTTTTTCTCTCTCAACTTCTTCTTCTTTAAATATCTCATCTACTATTTCTCATCTTGAAGATCCTAGAAAAAACTTGACTCCAATTTTTCAAAATTTACAAAATACCTTACAATCATTCCAAGGAGATCCCCAAACAACAACTTTCAACTCACCTATCTATACTACTTCTTCAGATATATTAACATCCACTTCTTCAATCCAATCTTCTGTTCTTCCTACCCAATCTTCAGCAAAGCCACTCTCTAATATTAATACAAATAAAACTTTTCAAACTTCTCAAACCCAACTATCTGTTAAACACACGTATTCTAGTAAATTAAAATTCCAACTAATCCTCTTTTTTCAACTCTTGGTCCACTTACTTCAACTGAAAAACAAGTCTCTTCAATGGATATAGATAATACCTTTGGCAACCCTACTGATACTACCTTTAACAATAATACTAGCAATCCAACTAATTCAGAAGAACCAATTAAACCTAAACGTGATGCATCTAATGATTTTGATTGGTTCCAACACTATCCAATCACTAGTAAAATGGAAAACAATACAACACTTAATACACTTGGACATCAAATTTTCAACTTTATTAAACCCCTTTTAATTGATTTTTCTTCTGGCAAAATTGTTAAATCTTTTTCTCAAAATAATAATAACAAAAATCAAAAAGAATTCAGACATACCTTTAAATACTTAATGGTATCACTAGCTGGAAAACGGCCTAAATTTCTTCTTGATCTAATTCTTGAAGCAAATCCCTTACTTGACAAAAATTCTATAATTCCTTTTTGTATTATCCTTGATACTTTTAAATCTCTATTTCTTCAGTTTACAACTGAACTTTTTACTCAACTTAATTACAAAAAAATCTTATCATCTTTAAGCTCTATTCCTCCTTATAGTATCCGTAACCATAACCAAGTCACTTTGAACCTTGCTCATATACACTTATTTCTTCAAAATAAATATCAAACTATTCATGCCCAAAAGTTTATTAATAAACTTAATATTAAACCCATTCGCTTCAAAATTCACTATGCATTTAGTGAGGATACACCTAACAAATCTCTTTTTCAAATCCAAAATGACTACAAATATAACATTAATATAGCTCTCAATATTCCTAAACAACAATTTTCTCAAAACTTTAGAATTCCTTCCCTTAAACCCTTTATACAAGATCTTAATAAATAGTTTGATTCCTTCATTCCAACTTATGCTAGACAATTCACTAACTTATCAGAAACTACAACAAAAAAAATATACAATCACATCAAGTATGAAGTTGCTATGACTAGGGATCCAAATCAGTTTGAAAATCCAAAACCGTCAACCGTCAAGTCAAAACCAGTTATTAATCGGCTACCCGAAATTAAAACCGATTACTAAATTAAATCGGATAATACAGGTACCCGATAAAATCGAGTAATACGAATATTCATTTATATCGGGTGATGTGAATACACTATCAAAATGGATAATACGGATGTCCAATAAATCTAAATGACTTGGATACCCGCTTATTTAGCACCTTAAAAAAATATTATACTATTTGATTTAAATATAAAATTATCGCTACAGTTTTATTTTCAATTGGTTATTAACAGCGAACAAAATTGGTTTTTTTTAAGGTCATAACCAATGCTTAAGGGAATTTAATCTTCGTAACATGCATAGAATCTTTTAACATTTTGATACTTTGGTTTGTTACGAACTGTGTGGTTTTTTTTTTTGCATTCCATTGATTGAATTTAAACTAATTAAAACCTTAAGTAAAACCTGAAAAAAAAGAACCGATTACTATAAATTAAAACATAAGGAATATAGGGTAAAACTTCTTACCAAGTATAGACCAAGAAACCTTTTAATAATTTTATCACCTATTTATGCTTTTTATAAACATTGTTATTAAATGCATTTGTTGCATGTAATTATTTTATAACAAAGTAAAAAACCTGCGAAAAAAACCTGTAAAAGTAATTATATTATTGATGCAGATCACTATCTAAAATAGTAAAAAACTATCACTAATCCTAACTAAGTAAGATCAGCATCAACAACGTAACTACTTCTGCAGATTCATATATAATGTAGCTGTTTCAATTATTTACAAAATTTAAATGCATTTTGCAAATCCCTTTTCATACTATTATTAGATAAATCTAGACCGCTAATTTATAATTATCTGCAATTTCAAAAATAAAGCCGTGAACGTCTGTGACATTTATATCGAAAGATAAGTAATATTTGTTAAAAATTCTTATTAAAAATTACAGTTTCATTATTTATTAACTATTACCTTCTATAATTCACTTAATCTAAAAATAGGAAAATGCTGCTTATTACGTTTGAGAAACATCATTTGTTTGAGCATATCTGGGTGAAGTCTATTACACAATGCTGTGATATGCAATCCAGCATCCGAAAACACACGCTCAGAAGGAACTGAAGTAAACAGAACTGATAGATATTTCCGAGCGAATCTTGATAAGATAGGATATTTGTCTGCATTATCTCGCCATCATATCAAGGGGTCACACTTTCTTTTTTAATTAGGCTCATTAATCAACCTCACTTTCTTCACTTACACTATCCGGTTCTTTATTACTATACAAATCTGCCATTAAGTCATTAGAAATTGAAACATTTGAAGACTCAGCAAAACTATCATTTGAAATTTCTTCAATCAAAGGTTGGCGATATTCTTCCTCTGAACAAAGCCTTCGTACTATGTTAATTGTAGATATTTTTATATCCTCATCGTCAATAAACTTCAAATTCTTTATTCGTGAATCTAAAAATGACGCGATAAGTCCGATTTCATCAGGAACTTCCCAATACTCTTGGAGAGAAAGGTAACTTGCAGCTTTGACCAGATTATGCAACTCTAAACTTGTAATAGGTGGTTCTATTAACTGACGATTTTTAAATCTTGAATCATTATGTTGTTTAGATATATTTTTTTTAGCTTTTCTATGATTTTTTTTTCATCCCTGTGATACACATAACAGTTTCCGAATCTGTTCTAAAATACTTGGTGTTTCAAATTCATACTCTATCTGATTCAGAAGAATCTTCTTCATTAGCAATAAATTGGCTTTGATCACTTATTTGCTCCCTAGGCCCAAATAATAAATCGACATAGTTATTTTCGGTTTGACCATCAGAGGGTTCAAACTTTTTAATAAGAAGCTGTATTGTTGGGTAAATAAGGTTGAATGTGGGATAATTTGAGCCGGAAAATACAGTCGTAGTATCGTAAAATAGCTTTAGTAATAAAATAAGACTGTCTAATAATTGGCATTCGTTTTCAGTTAGGTTTATTAACTTCAAATATTCACCATCGAGCCGATCACATCTTTCTGATTCTGTTGGTAGTATAAGAACAAGATAATTTATCGCTTTTCGCAATTCCTTAAGCCTAATCCAGGCCAGGTACAAAGAGTTCTACCTCGTTGAGACATCATCAATTATTTGATAAATTGTTGCATAACAGCACTTTTCTTGTGCATTATTAAGGCGTTCAGTTTGTTTAGGGCTTTGGGAAAAAAAGAATAAGATTTTTGCCTGTTTAATAAATTGTCTACTGGTTTAAGACTTTTTAGTATGCTTAGCTGTAACGTATGAGCAGAACAAGCTGATCGTCTAATATTATTCATTAAGCCGACTGCTTTTTTAATATTAGCCCCGTTATCTGTAGTAATGCAAAAAACCCTTTCGATCAGTCCCCATTCGATAATAACTTGATCAAGGGAACTTTGAATATTTTCAGCTGTATGAGGTGACGGAATTGGTTTGATTGTCAATAAAGCTTCTCTTAATATAAAATTTGAATCAATCCACGTAGCCGTAACTTCAATATATCCTTTATTAGTTCGTGAGCTCTACAAATCTGTGGTCAAATTAATGAACTCACCATCTATATTCATCATATCAAATAATTGGTCGTGGCTCCATTCATAAGCTTGATTGATCAATTTTTTTGTAGTCATTTCGCAGGGAATCCTAAAACCGGGCTCCAAATCATTTAAAAATCGACGAAAGGATTGACAGCGCAAAATATTTAACGGTTGGCAGTCTTCAATGATAAAATCAACCAAATCTTATGCTAGTTTTTCTTGTCGGCGTTTAGTAATAATGTGCATAGCCTTAACAATTGGACCATCCGTGTTCATTCCATCAGGATGATCTTTATCAATTCGATGCTTTGACCAGAGGTGGCCAAGCATATTTCCGGTTGAAGAGTTATATATATACTTTACTGAAATGTTTTTTTCTTTATATAGTCGACAGACATCAAAAAAACCTTTTTCTGTCTTTTCAGTCTTGAAGTAGTCCCATGCAATACTACAGTTATCCCGCTTTTTCTTTTTTTGGGTTTTCTTTAGAAGGTTCATCATTTGTAGGTGATTCATTATTTGTAGGTGATTTATTATTTGTAGGCGATTTATCATTTGTAGGCGATTCATCATTTGTAGGCGATTCATCATTTGTAGGCGATTTATTATTTGTAGGCAATTCATAATTTGTAGGTGATTCATTATTTATATATGATTCATTATTTGTAGGCGATTTATTATTCATAAATGGTTCATTATTCATAGGTGAGCATTTATAAGAATACGCATAATACGCATCATCTTCATCAATATATAATAATCGAACATAGTAAAGTTTTTATATGTTTTTCTTGATATAGGTTGGCTTTTTAAAATAAGATTTATTATTACCTTTTGATAATAAATATTAATATTTTGATTTAAAAAACATAACTCTTTTGTTCGAAGCTTTTTTCTGATATTAATATTGACTAACGGCTGGCTGGTAGACTATAACAATTGATAGGCTACAATTAGTAAACTATGATTAGTAATTACAACCAAAAGACAACAATATAGTATGCAACTGCTACTAACATAATAGACAACTGCTAGTAGAAATAGACAATGACAAGCAAAGTTTTTAAGACAAAAAATACTTGCCGTGTTCGAACAAAGAAAAATAGTGTAACAAAAAATTATTTATACGTAGTTATCTAAGCCTTTTAAATACTAATTAGAAATATGTTATCTTTATGCATTACATCATATTAAAGTATGTGCCAAAAGTCAAGTTTTGATTAAAGTTCAAACTTGGGACTTAAATTTACTAAAAGGAATGTATACGCACGCAAAACATGCATGGATCCACATTTTTTAACACATGAAATGCGAGTTGCATTTAGAGAAGTGTTGTATTTAAAGGGGTTGCAAGTTCCAAGTTTAATCCGAGACCAAGCTTTAATAAATACTCGACTTTTGGAATCGAGTCAGACCAGATCGAACTACATCTCAAGTTAATCAAATATCTATTTATACTGGATATCTGGGTCAATCGAATATTTATTTAAATCCGGTTACTAACCATATACCCGTTTATTCTATTAAAACCGGTTTTACAAAAACTATGAACTGATTGGAAAATTTTCGGTTAGGGTAATAGGTTAGACGGTTAACCGAATAGTAGGTTGGAACACTAGCTATGATACTAGCTACTAAATGTAAAAAAACTTCTACCATCCTTTTTTGATTTTTCCGAAATTACCTTACTCAGTAAACGAAGAAAAGCAGTGGCTAAAACTACTCTCTACCATATTCATACCTGCAATGCAAATGAACATGCATGTGAAATTCTTAATATAAATATATCAAACCCAGAATTTGCCAACCAACACACCTATTAAAATATTTATCAATACTACTATAAGGAATCTCTCAACCTATATCCAGCACCTACACCATCCTCTAGTTCCCCCAAACAATTTAAATCTATTATTCACCCTACTTTGAACTATACAATCTTTGAAAAAAATGGAACTTGTCCTGCTACCTTCTCTAAACCATTCCCAGCTCAACTTTCTCAGATCTTGCAAATGAAGCTAATAACTTCTATAAGCTCAATAATAATGCTAAATCAAATATCAAATGAAATACATTCTACTTTTATTCATACTTTAGTAAATATCTTAAAGCTGCTGCCAAAAATGATAATATATATAACCTTTCTTATGATGAATCTATACACAAACTCCTTAACCAAACCACAGATCCCTCATTTATTGGTAGGATTATTTCCTATTTTGAAATTCTCAAAAACCCTAGACAACCTTTGCCCAAATTCGTATCCAATTTACCAAAAACCACTTACCACAGGCAGAGCAACTTATTATTAATCATTACAATATCATTAAACCAAACTTTACAAATGCTCTTTTTTATAACCCATTATCAAATATAAAAGATTCTGCTACAAAACAACCCCAAGAATCTCATCAATATTTTTACTAAAGTCTTCTGTAGAGAACATAGAAGCAGCTGCCGCCTCTGAAATTAAAATGTCCTCCACAACGGTGAGTGTTTCTACAGAAGACAACTATAATACTTCAGACATTATATCTTTATCTCATTCTGAAGTACAACACTCCTTCAATACCTCTTTATCACCAACTAATACCAACTCTAACAACGACCTAATATCAGAAACTTATGATGAATCACTACTTGTAAAAGATTTTAGTGATGAAGAAATCGAAATTCCTACAAACTCTTTAAATGACAGAAACTATAATTATTCTGATTTTAACTCTCCTGAAATATATAACCCAACAACATGTTACAATAAATTTCTTTACTATCATAGACTACAAGCCCTATCTTCTCCACAAACTGTAAGCACTTTCTTGCAATATATACTAGAAAATTACCCCATGTTTTATTCAGACCAATATATCAAAATTTCTATCAAACCACATTCTCAAATTGACTATTTCTTCACAGAAGCACATATTTACCTTCCATATGAAAACTTACTACCAGGTCACTTTATAATCTCACCTTTAGGGGAGCTACCAACCTTCTGTAATATAGAGCTTAAATCATTCAACAACGATTTTCAAATACCACTTTTTACTCCAATTTTAACAACACCTCTAAGTAGAGGCTCTTCTTCTAATACCCAAGACCTTTTGCAAAACTTGCATCTAAATATTGTTACACACAATGTTAGAGGTTTTAATGTTGCTTCCAAAAGGCAAATCTGGCAAGACTACTATATTAACTACAATATCTCAATTGCATGTATTACTGAAACTAAAATCTCATTCAAAACAAAACTTTCTTTTTGCAACAATAATCTATTTACCTACTACTGGGCAAATTCTGAAAGTTCAATTGAAGGCACTGCTATTATGATTCGCAACCATCTTAAACCTTATGTACACAGTTGTCATACTCACTCAGGAGGAGCTATTGCTTTGGACTTGTTTTTTAAAGGCAATATTAAGCTCCGTATTATATCAGTTTATCTTTCATCTACTAATTCAAATAAAAGAAATCAAACTCAAAATCAGATTATCAACTGGATTTTACAGGCCCAACAATCTAATTTACAGCCTATAATCCTGGGAGACTTTAATACACATTATAACACAACTAGTTCGGCATCAAAATATAAACTTATAAACTTTTTAAATCGCTTAAACATGTTTGATATTGGAGCCCATTATAACAATACACACTATACTTGGTCAAATAGAATTAATAATAGCAGAATAGATTATATCTGGACTGACTCATTTAATATACAATTTCTTCTTTCTTATAATCTAAATAATAGCCAAACCAGCACTCTTAGTGACCATCTTATTCTATTTACTTCTTGGACATTTCCTAATGCCTATAGCAAACCTCCACGTCTTCATACTGGAATTAGTAGCAGAATTTTCAACTACAAAACAATGAGCTCAGATCAATGGACAGAGTATTCTGATTTATTATTTCAGCTATTCACCAAAAACCAAGTTCCACTCTCAACTAACACACAAGAAAGTATTGATACAACCTGGCATAAAATACAACATTGTACTATACAGGCTGCAATTCAAAAAATTCCTAACAAAAAAACTCGTAAACGAAGTTATAATCACAAATACACACCACACTGTACTGCACTTCATACTGGTCTCAAAAAATTAGGACATCTTATTAAACTCTTAAAAAGCAATTTCATTGATTACTTATCTTATATCAATTTACACATTTTTTTATCAACTCAAAAGCAAAGTGTAATCTCAACTTTTTTACATCGCTTGATTCTGATCAAATTCAAATATGGCTTCTACATGCACAAAGTATTTGGAAACAAATATATCATGCATACCATTTAGAATACTCTCTTCTTCTTCGACAACAAATTAACCAAGTCTCTGAAAAAAGATATGAATCTCTTGTAACTAAACCTACACAGGCTATAAATAGTATACTTGATCGCTACAAACCTCCTGTTCATTTTACAAATATTAAGCTTCAAAACCAACTTATTACTGATCCAACTTTAATTAAACAACATATCCAGTCACATTTCAACAACTGGACCGCATATAGGTCTATTAATCAAAACTTATTTAATAATTTCTGGCATCAACAATACTATCCACTACCACATATTAAGTCTGAATAGTATATTCCATTATTTTTGCCTATAACAAAAGAAGAGGTTATTCAAACAATCTCTCAACTCCCTAATAGTAAAGCCTGTGGTCCTACAGGCATAAGTTATGAAATGATCAAACATTTTAACTCAACTGGTATTACTATCCTTACATCTTTTTTTAACCGATGTCTTATACAAAATTCAATCCCCAAACAATGGAAAAGAGGAAGAATCTTTCCTATTCCAAAAAATAATTCTTTTGATGGTAATCTCAACCTTACACATCCAATAAGCCTTATTGAACATACCAGAAAAATCTATACCAAAATCATTACCAATAGACTAAATCAAGTCTTTTCACAATATCCTATTCTTTCACCATATAACTATGTCACTTTTCCTGGAAATAGTACATCCATCCCTATCCATATCCTCAACAATCTTATAGAAGATGCAAACTGTAACCACAAAGAGATTTGGCTCCTATCACAAGATATGAGTAAAGCTTATGACTCTGTAAATCTTACTCTTTTAGAAAATGCCCTTACACGTCTACTTTTGCCCACTAATAGGACCCCGAACATCTCTCATATAGGTCATAACTGGATTTTGGCCAATTTTGACCTAATTTGCTAAAAATGACAAAATCTATTTATTTAAATAACTTTTGATCCAGTGATCAGAATTGAATGAACTTTTTTTTGTTAGATGCGCCTCACTGAGAGCTTCATTTTAAAAAAAATTTATTCAAATTGGACCACTAGATGCCAAGATAATTGCCAAAAACTAATTTTTTGCTTTTCAAATTTTGGAGGTTTTTGCTGAAATGCATAACGTATGACCTCTGTACTACATGTCCGGGGTCCTCCACTAATATTGTTAATACTCTTCTTAATATCTTAACTGATCAACAAAACAATGTTATTACTAATTTGGGGCTTACACAGTTTTACAATATTCAAAATGGTATTGACCAAGAAGAAACAATAACACTCCTTCTCTGGCGAATCTACTATGACCCTCTTATCTCTTATATATACTCTAACTCACCTAGTTATACAATCGAAACATCTTGGTTTACCAATCTTAAAAATCTTTCAACTGACAATTTACAAACCAAATGTTCTGTGCTAGCTTATATGGATGATACCTTATAGATAGCACCATCCCAAACAGAGCTTTCCAAAATATTTACTATTGCAGAGTCTTTTTATTCTATGGCAAACATTCAAGTTAATCCAGCCAAATCAATACTTTCAACCAATATCAAGCAACAAAACTACAACCCAATTATATACAACAATCATCCTCTTCCTTTACAACAACCAAATTAGCCTTTAAATTTCTAGGATGTTGGTTTACTTTAGATAATAAACAATTTCAACAAACTCAACTTATAATTGCTGAATCAAACCAGCTTATACAAATTGCTCATACAAAACAAATTATAGATACCCAAGCATGTTATATTATCAATACTGTCATTATTCCTACAATAGAATACCGGTTACAAAATATTGTACTAAATCAGCCAACATGTAACAAAATTTTAACACAGCACATAGGATTAATCAAGCATAAAGCCAAACTCAATCGCACAATCCCAACTAGTACTTTACTCCACCCTCAAATTTACAATATTAAAAACATTTGGGACATTCAACTCCAACATCATATATCTAATTTTATTAAGAGATTAAACAATAACAATCTATTAAGTACTACTACTCTTATTAGAGTTCAACAACTTCAAAACAACCTTTGGTCACCTACTAGTATTTTTTTATACCCTAATCCTACATTTGATGGTCCTAACAAATTAACTACAACCTTTAAAATAATCCAGCTCTTCAAACACCTAAACTGGTCAATAAGTACCAACTCTTATTACAATATTCCTTTTGTAATCCAAGAAGGTTCAACTAGTGTTCAACTTCTTTGAAATCTATTCTGGCTTCACATCCTAAATATACAACTTTTAAATACTTTTTCTTGACAAACTCACAACATATGACAACTTATGTCTGTTAGAATGGAAATACATTTCACCAAGACTACATAAAATTCCTAAAGGTAGAACCCCTCAATGGTTTACCTTCCTAGAAGATAAAGTTACTAGCCACTCTTATGAATGTACTATTTACTCACATATAAACTTACCTCCTACAAACTACTACAGCTATACTACTGGACACTTTTCAAAACATGCCAAACCTTGTTTATTACACTGTTAAATGATCAAGTCATTATAGGCAAAGCTCGTCGCCAACCAACTACATCAGACTTTATACTAATAACATACTAGCAATGTTCTTTTCAAACACAATTTACAAACCTATATCCAACTCCTCCAATTACTATATCATCATGTAGTAACTGTCCTCTTAATACTAAAATAATCAAAAACAAATGCACTATTCTAATACCTACTAGTCATGCTACAAAATTCTTTGGCAGACTAAATTCTGACAAAACAATTAACTTAAATGCTAATTTTCTAGATCTTATATACTCTATTGCACTTAGAAACCCAATTCAAATATTACCACTACCAAATCTTAATATTTCTACTACACAACTTCCTTCTATATTTGAACCAAATCAAACTTGTAATACTTTACAGAATTTTACAAATTATAATAGTAGTTGTTCAGAACTAATTTTTTATACAGATGGCTCTGTTATTAATCTAGGCAACTCTCAGTGCTCTATGGAAATTGGCTGGGTACAATTAGATAATCTAAATATTATACACACCTTTCAAGCACAAACCAAATATTGGCCATGCTCATTTAAAGCAGAATTACTTGCAATTTTAGCTGCAATTAGTACAGCTCCCAGAAACTGTACTATCCGAATTTATACAGACTCACAATTAGTTATATCTAAATTCCAAAACATAACCAATATTATGCCACTTCCAAACTTCTTAAATATCCCCTACTGGTCAATTTGGAATATACTACTTAATCTAATTAAATTATATAATCTTAATATCACTTTGTACAAAGTTAGAGCACATGAAGATAATGATTTAACAACAAAGCTGACCAACTAGCACTTAATCATCATATAGCACCTTATCTTATTTTTAATCCAAACAATATATACAATCCTCAGTATACACTAACCTCAGATAACTACCCAATAGAACTTCCCATACGTCGCAGCATTAGAACAATTTGCAGAGCACATATAATTGCATGGTGGACATTACAAAACCGCTTTCAACAATTGAACTCAATCTTACAACTTATTTACTGGAATGCTTCATGGTTATATATTAATAATAACCAAAAAATTACCAATTTTTCATACAGCTTTTAATCTTCTACTCTAAAATCTTTTAGAGTTAAATTATTACTAGATGAGCTTCCTTCCCCACATATCCTTTATAAAAGATATCCATCATACCCTAACATTTGTCATATATGCCAACAGGCAAGCAGTGCTTTGCAATGGGCCCTCTGTTTAGATACCAATCTATTACTGGACCTTATAAACATTTCTTTAAACCAAATATTTAGTCCTAAAAAACTAGATATTTCTCCAACTCAGACTAAAAATCTTCACTCCCAAATCTTAAAACTTGATAGCTTTCAAATCCACCATTTTTCACATAAGCCTTCACTATACTCAACTCTATCAGATCTTATTCCACTAAAACTAATAAATATAATACAAGAAATTACTCTATCTTCAAAACCTGCTAGCTCTCTTACAATTAAATTTTTTACTTCATCTCAACCAACAAATCTATACAAAAATTTGGATTCCATACTGTACTTCAAGATCACAATACCAACAAGCAACTTCATAAAACCAGCCTACATCTTCTAGATCTTCTGTAATTACTACACATTTAACTCAAACTAATAATAATAACTCTATTATAAATACCTCTATTCAGAAAGTAGAATATTGGTACTCTTACTGGATTAAATATTTTATACACCCTTCAAGTATATTAACTAATCCCCAAATCTAGGTGAGCCTTGGCAACTCTGGTTGGTTTAGGCCACAGATAAGTACTAGGTCTACTTTTGTTTATCTAGCTATATGTCTGAGTTCTTTTTTTTAGCATTAGATTTAAATTAAAAAAAAAAAAAAAAAAAAAAAACTAAGAACTATTTATTTAAACCTAATTTTTTAAAGTCAAAAATAATTAACAAAGTTTTATTTTTTTAAAAATATAATAATTTTAACTAAAGTACAGCATATAATATATACAACTAATTAAAATACAATCAATATCTTATATTTACTATTAATACTTTTTATAACTTAAGTAAAATGTGAATATATTATAGTAATAACTATTTATAAATTAATAGTATCTTAACTTTTAAACTAATACTTAATCCCAAAGCAACGCGACAGGTTATATGCTAGTATATTAATGGGCTATAACATACTATATACTGGATTTGATGTTTGTAATATATTGTAATAGTTGTAATATAAATGATAAAACAAAATTAGATGAAAAATGTTCTGCGTCATTTTTGAATTTACATTGACTTTGAATTAATATATTATTTCTTGAATCTTACCGATCATGAAATAATTCAGAACAATAGCATAAAACTACTAATAATAATAACTTTTATATAATTTATTAATAATAATAAAAATTGCAAATTTTATTAATAACACTAAGATATTTGCATTGATCTTTTCATTGATATTTATAAATATAATTAACTGAACATACTTTGCACCAATATTCATATATTCTAACAACTTAAATGGTATTTAAATTGAACTTTACCATCCTGTATTTCATATTTTCTTCTTCAGCACTTTATTGATTCACAAGAATATGACTTCGTAACTCGTGAAATTCGCTATAACAAATGTCTAAATGTACTAAAAAATTCTGATTTTAGTATAACTCAAAATCAAGCTAATATTGTTGAAGTTTTTCGTATTAGCATAACAAAAGAACTGCAAGCAAAATAGAAATAAATTGGAGATGCAATTTTGTTATATCAACCATGAAAAACCTGGAAAAAATGAATTTATGTTTTTTAAAAAAAAAACAATTATACAATTGTCTTCTTATTAGATTTAGGTTAGACAAAACATCTGACCAAATTCCTAAAAACAAATGTAAATATTTCTATGCGATAAATGCAAAATTTATTAAAATTTATATGAATATTCAAATGCATTCTAAAATTTAGCTAGCATTTTTATTTAGGCGAGCATATTTTAATCGCTTTTTATTTATTTATATATCTTTATTTAATTTTTAAATTTGGTTTACTTTATTATTATTATTATTATTATATATCAATTGTTATATTATTACGTTAACACTACATTAACTATAATTATGTTGATTGTTTTATTTTTATTTCAAAAAATTCAACAATATAATTTAGTATAATTTAGTCCACAATAATAATGAGATTTAACCCCTTCAGAAATTAAATTATTACAATATTGATTATATTAATAATTAATAAATACATAACAACCAATAATAGTTATTACTTTGCAGGCAAAAGATCCGAAGGATCACAGAGTGATCATTTTTAGATAACAATTAAAAATACATCTTAGAGTTTAATGTACTAAGCAAGACCATGAAAGGGCTTAAATTGCAAGCACATTAATTTCTAAGTCAGATGCGCTATTATTTCAATTACAAATTTTTTTTCTATATCTGTTATAACAAATAAATCACTCATCTTAATCGAGTCTATTTGGCTTATAAAAAATACTTATACGCAGTGATGTACATTGGACAAAATTGGACGCTTGGACATCTTTGGATTGGACGTCCAATCCAAACATCCAATCGTATTCTTGGACCTAAATCTTTGGACCCTGCTCTAATCTATAAATTTCATTGGTTGAAATTAAATAATACTAGTGCAGTAGTTTGTCTATTAAATGTAATACAAATATTGCTCAATTATATATAACGACTCCAAAGTTCAATTGGATATTGGACATATAGTAAAGTCCAAATCCAAACATCCAACGTTCAATTTTTGTTGTTGGACCATTGGACATGACATCACTGCTTATACGATCTACATATTCTACTTCAAAAAATTTTGATTTTAAAATGCACTTATACATATAACATTTCAGGTTTAAACACAATTGCATCACGCAGTCACTCTAATTTTATTTTGTAGTAATTAACGAAATTATTCTGATAATAATTTTTTAGGGCCTTCTATTATTTTAAAAAGTGTTCTCTAAAGGGGCACCGCCAGCGCTCCACAGACACTTGTATATATATATATATTTTTTTTTGAGTTTATGGTTAGTAGCAAGAATAGATAGGGGTAGTTAAAAATGGGTTTTAAATAATATGCTTCAGCTTTGAGTTTGGGCTTCGAAATCCTGCTAAATTCTAAATTTCTGGCGAATTCCGAATGTAGCTATTTTCGTATGTTTTCCTTACTAATAAAAAAAATTTTTTTTTTGAATTGCGAATTAAGATCAGCAATTAGGTTGGAAACTATGATCTTTAGAAAAGTCGAAGTTTCGGATAGAGGTGGAGATTTCGGACCCAAAGAGAATAGAATCGGGTTTTGGGTAATTTTGGAATGTTAATATAGGAGGTTTGGGACTTTGATTACCTTCATCCTAATGAAGGTGCTGGTGGACCAAATTCGACAGAATGTTTATAAGCTCATTTTATCAACCTGAAATTTTTCCAAAGGAGACAACTAGAGGTCCCATAATCGTATTACGTCTGCTCAAATACGGTTATAAGGGATGAAGTGTTAGGGTTAGTAGGTTGGGTTTTAGATTAAAATATAGGGTATTAGCAATAGGTTATTAGCTAAATTCGGGTTTAAGGGTTAGTTGATTTGCAATAAGAAAGGTAGGTTTTAGTGTTTAGCAGATTATAATAAATAAAGGTTTAGGAGTAGTTTTAGAGGTAATAAGCGGATAATGAGGAATAAATGGAAATGGAGGACGGGTTTAGAATTAGATTTGGAAAGGGTGATTAGAGGCGGATTCGAAAGTTGGATTAGGTTTGGGAGCTTGGATAGTTAGAAATAGGACATTCAGAATAGACAGTTATAAGGATAGATTCATAATTAAGGAAAAAGGTAAACGGGTGCGGTGGTGAGGGATCATGTTTAAGAATAGGATTTTTTTTTTTAATTGGGTTTAGGGGTTAGGAATTAAAAGTAGATTTGGGTTTGGATAAATGTATTAAATTAAATTAAAATATATTAAATAAAAAAATAAATAAATAATAAGTAATGAATGTTTTGCTATAGTATATATATAGTGGGTACTTGGAGTCAGATTTGTAAAGTTGGGGTTTAATATAGTCAGATTTTAGTGAAATTGGGTTTGGGGTAACATTAGGGTTTGGAGGGATTTGACTTTGTAGAGTTGGGTTTAGTGGATGTGGAGTTGGTGTAAAATAAGGTAAATTTGGAATTTTGTAGAGTTGGAGATTTGGTGAGAACCAAATTTTAAGAGGGTGAGAGGTTTTTCATTTCATAAAAATTTTCATTAATAAACTATTAAATAGTTAAAAAAAACTAAATAACTAAATGGGGTACTACAAAAGCAGAGGCTTCAAGTATGCCCTTCTGAACAAATCTTTTTCATTTCGACAGAAAAATACTGGTGCAACAAATGCAAGAGGACCGGTGCAACAAATGCAAAAGGCTTCAAGTATGCCCTTCTGAATGAATCTCTTTCAATTCGACAGGAAACCAAAAGCTATTACTTCTTGGTAATAGTCAGACGTAAATAAAAGAAATAATCTTTTCCAAAAAAAAAAGGAGTAGATTCAACTTAATGTTTCTACTCTTCATTATTTGAAAAATGTTCCTGGCTGCTTTAATTTTCAAAGAGAATAAGGAGGGGAAGGAGGTCCTAAAAGTTCTGGCTGTTTTTAATATTTCTAACAGTTTTTAATACTTTCTGCTAGAAGGCACCAAAATGTTACAAGCAGTATAGCCTTCTTAATATACCACTAGCAACATAGCACACGGTGACAGGAATCTTGTAGGGTCAGAGAAGATATGAAGCAGTGTGGAAGTGGAATATTTCTTCACTATGGCAATTCGATATATTTTACTCAAGGAACAGGAGTGTGTTTAGTTGGGCAAAGATATATTTTATTTAAGTATGTTACAAGACTTTGCTACAAGACTATTTATAGGTTTCTGTACTATAACTAAAGAATTGCAGGGAACAAATCCTAAAGCTAAGAAGAGATAAAAGCTAGAGGTTATATATCTTTTTACAGCTAGTAGTTACAATAGTACGAAATGGCAGAAATGGTAGAAATAGTAGAAATGATAGAAATGGAATATAAAATAATATAATAATATAAGATAATAAAATAAATAAATAAAATATAATTAAACTAATACTAGAAAATACATTTAAGAAACTAATACTAAAACTCATTCTATAACAAAGTAATTAATTAGTAAATTTTGTAAATTATAAGAGTTTATAGAATTTTATTAATAAAATTTTATAAAATCTTATAATTTACAAATTTTTATTAATTAATTCTAACTTTATGCACTAAGTAAACTTGTACAACATTTAAAATACATCAAATTTATTAGAATTATTTTTATTTTACTTAAAATTTGGAGTAAATATGCTTAAATTTGACTTTTTTGATCAAAAATCAAATTTTATACATTTATTCTTTAAATTTCAAGTAAAATAAAAATAATTCTGCTAAATTAATGTATTTTTAGGTTCTAAACAAGTTTACTTAGTGCATTAAGTTAGAATTAATAAGTAAGATCTTGTGAATCATAAAATTTTATAAAATTTTATTAATAAAATTCTATAAAATCTTATGATTCATAAAATTTCATTAATTAATTCTAACTTTATGCACTAAGTAAACATGTTCAGAATCTAGAAATACATCAAATCGGTATAATTATTTTTATTTTACTTGAAATTTAGAGAATAGATACATAATTTTGGATTTTTGATCAAAAAAGTCAAATTTAAGCATCTTTTCTCCAAATTTCAAGTAAAATAAAAAAATTATAGCTGATTTGATGTATTTTTAGGTGCTGAACAAGTTTACTTAGTGCATTAAGTTAGAATTATTTAGTAAAATTTTATGAATTATAAGATTTTATAGAATTTTATGGGTGTTATTTTATGGCGACCCGTGATCGACCAATCAAAATCGATCATGTGAAACACGTGACGACCTATACAATAGGTTGTCATGTGAATCATGTGATCGATTTTGATTGGCCATCATATATATTTCGAACTTTATTAATTTATTTCGAACTTTATTAATTTATTTCGAACTTTATTAATTTATTTCGAACTTTATTAATTTATTAAAAAAAAAATAAAAAATAAAAAAATACAGCGATATAGTCTAAACTAAAATAGACAAAAAACTCTCACAGTCCCTTCTGTCAATTCAGAACCTAAACACTTTCCCGTAAGGCACCAAACAAGTCAAGAAAATTAATATCGTCCGATTCCTCGATCGACTTCAACAACTCCAACTCCAACAACAACGACTCCAACGACGACGACTTCAACGCTGACGACTTTGTCACAAATTCCAAATGAAAAATATCTAAAGAAAAAAAACAGTTAATTCCAATAAAAAAAAACAAGAAAAAAAACTAAAGAAAAAAAAACTTATCTTTTAAGAGACCATCCAACCGCCGGTTTCGAACAAAAACACCAAAATAAATGTCGAATTGTATAGAAAAAAAAATTAGATAGAAAAAACAAGACCAAAAAAAATAAATAAAAAACAATATATAAAGAAATAAAAAAAAAC
>QKWP01001324.1:76452-91916 GCA_003550325.1 Gigaspora rosea | reverse complement strand
ACAATAACACTATTGCACCGTAGCTCCCATTCAAGATAGTGGAACCAAGGTAACAGGTTTTTGCAACCCAACCAATCTGAGCCACATGGTTACCGAACACAGGCCTATTGTTCAAAGCGTTAACAGTAGGATTCGAACTGTCAACCTGCTGCTTGGGGGTGACACCTTGACCACTTCTCTAAGGCACTACATGCCCTTATTTGATGTATTTTTAGGTGCTTAATAAGTTTAATTAGTGCATTAAGTTAGAATTAATTAGTAAAATTTTATTTTATTTTTTTTTTAACTTTACAACCATGCTCTACTTTATTAGCAGTTTATGTAAAAAAATACATGAACTAAAAACTAACTATAATATAGGCTAATACCCGGCTTACTTTACTAGTACTCAGGTATGGTTGTTGCACTGATATTTGATAGTCTCGCAGCTACATACGATTTTTCTCATAAGGTGATCATACCTAATTCCGTGAATTTTTTTTTGTCACATATAAAAGTTCGTCAAAAGATTGTATTTATTTGTAACATTTAATATAAAAAATAAACAATCAATTTATTGTTTAACTGTAAAATTTTTTTATACATTATATACTAAAAAATTTTTTAAACAATAAAAGTTACAACCCTTATTTTTTATAAGAATTTTAAATTCATGGGCCTAATTCCGTGAATACATAATGAACTTGATTTTTTATTTGATAAATCGATTAAAGTTCATTAGTAAAACAGGTTCGTGGTATTAAGTTACACATATTTTAAAATTTTTATAAAATTTGACTGATATTCTAAATATATCTAATCATTTGAATATCGGTCAAAAATTTTATAAAAAAAAAATTTTTTTTTATTAGAATTAAATAAATAATCCAACTAAAAAAGGTTTATTTACATTTCACAAAAATTTTAGATTACGAAAAATTCCTTATGATAAACAAATATTTAAATATATGATAGTCGATTTATTTTAAAAAAAATCCAGTTTATTATATAGAGTTTAATCGTATTTAATAATGCGATTTTTTAATTTTATAAAAAAATTTTTTTTTTTTTTTTTTTTTTTTTTTTTTATGTTTTTTTTAAAATTATTTTTTTAAATGTTTTTTTAAAATATATTGTCCTTCAACAATATATTTACTTTTGCATTATTTTTTACTCTGTTTTTTCGCCTTGTTAAGAATCCGCTGTTCTTTTCTTACTTTTGCATCTTCAATTTTTCTTCGTTTCAAGTTTTCTTTTTCTTCTAGCTCTTTAATAATTGATTCAGCAGTTACAAGAGTTCCAAATTTGAATGTCTTGGGTCGGGCTTGGGGTTTTTTCTCAACAGGTTGTTGCTGTGGTTGTGGATACTTCATAATCGAAGCCAAAGAAGTTGTCCCAGGATGCTCTAATCGTTGAATATATTCGCGCAATTCTTCATTTTCATTTTCAAGCTGTGTAAGTCTATTAATTCTTGTATTTCGTTCATGAGTTGGTTTTGGAGAAGAACTAACTGGTTGAAACGTTGCTAATGAAGGCGTTAAACGTTCAGGGTTAATTACATCAGGATTCAGGGGCCAAATGCCAGTTGCAGCGAATGCATGTCTAATTGCGTTTGGTGTATACGTTTCATGAAATGCTTCACCAAAAACTTGGGCGAATAAATATTTTGTAACTACTCCAAGATTATTATTAATACGATAACGATCTGATGCTTTATCGTATTCAGATTTAAGTTTTTTAAAAGGAATCTCGGATGGTTGAAGTATATGAGTAGTATTTGATGGCAATACATAAAGAAGAATATTGTTTTCTTGACAATATTTAATACTAGTTAAATCTATATGGCTAGTAGCTCCATCGAGCATAAGCAAGACAGGGCGAGTAGGGAGAATCGAATTACTAAAGTGCTCTATATACATTCTAAAAATATCTTCGTGCATATATCCGGTTTCAGTAAATGCAGCGACGGTACCCGGTGGAACTGATACGCCTGTTAATAAACCTTCAATTACTCTAACACCTTTGTAAATAAGTAATGGGGGAATATACGTTCCAGCTGCTGAAATAGTAGGGCAAACGGATATATGCTCTTTTGAGTTTCCAGCTGCAGTTTTGTGAACTTGCCGAATGCCTTTTTGAGCTATTACTTTTGCTAACCGTGCAGAGATATTAAACCCGCTTTCATCCATGTTCCAAATTCTGTCAGGTGTAAGACAGTTTTCATTAATAAGTTTTTCAAGTGTTGCAAAATGATTTTGAATAACAATCGGATTGGCTTTAGCGGCTCGTGCTTTAGTAAGCTCTTGAGGTACACGAAATGAAATTTGTGGATGATCGCGCATAAATCGTTTCCACCATTTGTTACTAGGCCCATTTTTAGTTAACTTTTTTTTTATTTTTTGTAGCAAGCATTTGAACAACCATTGTATTAATGGCCTCTTTAGTTAGTCCAAACCCTAGACTTTGCATATTTAAACAATACCCTACTAACTCATTTTCTTCTTCAGCTGTAAGTAATGTTGGAGAACCTGGGCGTTTTGGTGCACCTTTAGCTATAGTATCACATAGTGTTTGGCCGGCAACCCCAAATTTCAAAGCAACTTGACGAATACTTAAGGGTGGAGCTGAACTAGTTTTTTTTAGTGTTTCAAGAAAATTTAAGGCCGCTTGGATAGAAGTTTGACGGGAGTTTGTATCCTTTTTTGTTAATTTTTTTGTCGATATTACTTGATTCATATTATATGCGTGCAGGTACAAGCAAAATAAAACTTGTGTTGTAAACACAACAAAAAACACAAAAAACAATAAAAACAAGAAAAAATTTTTAAGGGATTTAAATTTGTACACGATCGTGTTGACTGGCTGATCTGAGTAAACTTTAATTTAATATAAAATTGTATGGTAAATTGAAGAAAATTTTCGATAAAGGTTTTATAAAGAATCTCAAATAAAAAACACATGTTTTTCAGGCTTAATATCTTTTGCGAGTTCCATTACTACTTAAAATAAAAAAAAATAAAAAGCTATAAAATTCTATTTTATTTTTTTTCATCAGTTTTGTTAAAATTTTAATGTAATAAAAGTTTAGTTTTTTAAATATTGCGAAACAATAATTTGAAAATAAAGGTAAAATCGATTTGTGAGAAAAAAATTTGTTCGTTAATAGTCTTATGAATATATATATATGGCGTGTAACAAACTTTAATATGTATGTTACAAATATTTAACTAACAATAAGGCTATAAAAGGTTAGAATATGTTATTCACGGAATTAGGGACGATTCACGGAATTAGGTATGATCACCTTATATTTCTATGAGAGCATGTTCAGGTCCTCAGCTACCTTCAAAACGAAATTCTATATATAAAAAGAAACTACTTTCGTATCCACCAACTTACTATATGCGAACCTCTTATTTGACTTAATATTGAGTTCTTGACTAACTCATTCTATGAGTTCTTCACCTCTTGTTTCTTCTGTTTTTTCGCTCTCTGTCTTTTCTTTCAGCTTCTATAAGCTCCGGAACGCGTGGCTCCTTGTTTCGAACTTCAAAAACCTTACGTTTTCTTTTCAGAGATCTCTCTATACCAGCACCTTTTTCTCACTTAATGACTTCATTACATCTCTCCTTCCAAATAACATGGTAAAAACCTTCCTGTACTACATACAAAAATGTATCTATACAAGTTCTTGTGTCCTTTCTAGACAGTCCCTTATTGTAAAATAACTTCTTTACTATCACTTAATAGAATTTCACTTAATTCCCAAACACTTAACAGGATCATCCGAGAGTACTGCCCATGTAGCACTCAATGCTGTGTTTTCCGTTTTCTGCCACAAATTCTCTGCAAAACTACACCGAATTAAATGGTTCATGGTTTCTTTAGTCACCTCCTTGCACAAAATGCAGTTTGGCGACTTATACAACCAAGGTTTACGGGCATGCAACTCATTTAGTATTGGGAGAAGTTGGAGCATTCCTTTGATTCGTAGTATTAATTTGAAACTGCTTTCCATTCCTCTACATCTAACTCCTCCCAATTCCTTAAGCCTTGCCTATTTGTAGGCCCAGTTTAGCTTATCACTATTATAATTATATTCTGCTGCTAGACTTTTACTCGAAAGAAGGCATCTTCCCTCAACGGCTCTTCTCTTTAACCGCAATATAAACTTACGTGAACAGGTGTCGATATATTTTCCATTCCACTACAGAAATGCATTCCAACGTGTGGGGTTAGTGGGTATCCACTTTCAGTCTTCTTCTAAATGTGCCGCTTCTTTTGCTAAATTGTCCGCAAGTTCGTTCCATACTATACCATTGTGAGCCTTTACTTTACAAAGCTCTACGGGGAGATTTTTGACTTGGACTACCTCATATATCTTGTCAAGAATTGACCTGTTTTTCAATTTAAGACTCTTTTTGAAACTTCATGACCTGAACACATTCTCAATACTACTAATCGCCACTAAACTATCTGTTTTAACTACAACTACAGAATCTGATTTTACTACTAACAGTGCACAAAGAATTGCAACCAATTCAGATCTCGTTGATGAAGGCAAATTGGCCACCCTGATTTTCCTTAACAAATTTACTGTCTCCTCCTCTTTATCTACTTGTACCCAAGCAGAACCCATCCTATCTTCAATACCTTCCTCCTCCTTATACCAAGAACCATTAGCATAAAAGACATAATCTGATCTTTCCTTCTGTATATTTTTTCCAACCAATTAGTAAAATTTTATGTCATAAGATTTTATAGAATTTTATTAATAAATTCTATAAAATCTTATGATTCATAAAATTTTACTAATTAATTCTAACATAATGCACTAAGTAAACTTGTTTAGCACCTAAAAATATATCAAATCAGCTGTGTTGTTTTTATTTTATTTGAAATTTGAAGAACAGATACTTAAATTTGACTTTTTTGATCAAAAATCCAAAATTATACATCTGTTCTCCAAATTTCAAGTAAAATAAAAATAACATAGCCGTTTTGATGTATTATTAGGTGCTAAACAAGTTTAATTAGTGCATAAAGTTAGAATTAATTAATTGATAATCTGAATAAGATTTGCAGAATTACTATATTGTAACAATAGTAAATTTTGGGAATAAGTACAATATAAACTTTTATTATATGCTGAAATCTTACAACTACCACTATAGTAAGTGATTTTTTATTAAGCTAACAGCTCAAGTCAATTAATTAAAAGTTGTAGAGCTCACTAAGACGCATCTAATGGTAGTTAGATTATTCAAATTGGCCTAGTGTACGCTGAGATATTACTAAAAAATGATCAGATGACTATATAAATTTTATGTAAACAAGGTGGTTGTAAGATTTTAGCATAATAAAAACATAGTAAATCCAGTGTAAACCCCAAATTCAAATATAAAAATTTTGCAAATCTTATTCGGATTAGCAATTAATAAGAATTTGTGAATTATACGATTTTACTAATTAATTCTAGCTTCATGTACTAAGTAAAATTGTAAAAAACAACTTTGATGCATAGTCAGCAAATTTTTTATTAAGTAAATCGATCTTAATTAATAAGTCAATTTTATTCATCGTTATAAGTTCTACTTATCTCTAAATTTTCATAAAAATTGAATGATTTTTTATAAGTTGATTTTTATAAAATACACTTTTGTGCCAAAAGAATCTATTATAATACTAGTTAGTTTTTTACAAATGTCCATTAGTAAAAATTATCCAATTTTTATGAAAATTTAGAAGTAGGTAGATTTTGTTATGGCGAACAAAATTGTCTTAATAATGGAGGTCGATTTACTTAATAAAAAAAGCCACTACAGCATACTACGATTAAGTTTTATTAAAACTTAAAATTAAAAATTTTTATTTTTTTGTTGTGTTAGCACGCGACATGTTTATTGGCTAATTACGTGGCATGACAGACGTCATCACGTGATGTAATAGATCTTTAATGTCTAGAAGTAAAGTGTCCTCAGCTATGCTTCAGATAACTATAGTACATATTTTAAATAGATTCATAGCTTCTTTTTGAAAATTGCTTTTAAGCAATTTTTTAAAGTGGTTACTATAGTAACTATAATTTGTCTTAAACTTGTTATTGTGCTAATATAGGTACTTACAAGACCAAGAAGAAGAATTTATATTATATTTAAACCTGGAGAGAGTATTTTTTAATGGCTAATTAATTAATTTTATTGGTCACCAAATTTTTATTAAATCAAATATTTTAATTCAGAACACTTTTAGTCTAATAACAAAAAAATAATTGAAGCAGAAATAACTAATATTTTAAAAATAATTATTTAAAAAGCTCTAATTGTTAAGCAATACAATCGTATTCTTTTATTTTTATTTATTATACAAGTTTTTATCTAATATATCTAATTCATATAATGACTAAAAAAAAAATGCAAAATATAGTACTAGTACAAAACATACTATATAAACTAGTGAATTTTATTTAGTATTCTCAAATGCCTTGCTCAATAGATTTTGTCAAAATTTTAATTAGTTAATATTCAAATAAACTAACTATATCTGATATAAATAAGTTATCATTTAATACTAATAAATAAATTAAAATATGTATATAAAGTGCATACTATTCTTTTTTTATATAGTTGCTACTGTATATTTTTTTTGTAGAGTTACTTTGATTAGCTAAAATAAAATTCAATTTTACAATTAGCATATTGTTATTAAGAAAAATTTTAATTATTGTTAAATTGACTGCAAGTAACTATGATAATTAAATAATACTTTGTAAATTATATTAACAAAACTAGTTAAAAATACTTTTAACAATTACCAATAAATACTTTTTTTCATACTTGCAATTTCTTATTATACTGTACTATTATAAAATTATATTTACTTCTAGTTTAAATAAATACAAATTCTTTTTTTTGGTCTTATAAATATCTATATTAGCTCAATAACAAGTTTAAGACAAATAATAGTCATGATAGTAACTACTTTAAAAAAAAATACTTAAAAAAACTTTTAAAAGAAAGCTACAAATTTATTTAAACTACCATATGTGTCCAAAATTAAGCTACTATCTAAAATAAGCTATTCTTTATTTTTTTGAAAAATTAAAGAAAAATTGCTAGCAATTGCTATATATAAAAGTCCAAATATTACTAAGTAAATTTCAAAAGTTTATTAAGTAACCTTGTTCAGAGTATCAAAATACATTTACAATATAAATTTGGTAGCATTTGGACAACTTTTTATTAGTACCTTTTTCAATTTTTCAAAAATTCTAAGATCTAAAAATAAGCTATTCCACATTTTTTCATATAATTTTTTGATTATAAAGGTAGCTTAATTTTAGACATATATAGTATATACTATAACATTATTAGTATAAATATATATTAGTAAAAGTCTTTTAGGAATCTAATTATATCTGATTACTATTTGGTTAAATTGCTAGTTATTAGTAAAGCAAAAACCTATATATTCTAAAAGTTATTTGATTATAGGTAATATATACAGCAACTTGTTATATAAGTGATTATGTTTTTATATAGGGGATATTTTAAAATTAATATAAATAATTGTGTAATGATTAATATTATAGTTGTATCATATATCAGCCAATTAAAACAACTTTTTATTATAGTTAATTCTATACATAGTGACAAAATTATTTTGGGTTTTGGAACCTAAAATTAAAATTTTTTCTGAAATTGGGTTTGATCTATTTTACCTAAAATCCAAAATTTTTTAATGTTTTTTTGAATAGATGAAATTATAAAAAACATAATTATATAAATTTTATTGCTCTTCCTTATAAAACTTTCAATTTATTTTTGAAAACCCAAAATAGGCATTTTTTTAAAAATCAATTTTAGTGGCATATATGGTTGATCTACTTTTCCACAAAAATTTTTTGGTTATATAACTTTTTTGTAACACAAACCAATCTTATATTTTGAGATCAGGTGTAAAATGAAAATCAAAATAATCAAACAATTGAATAAAGCAAAAAATTAAAGTAATAAATTAAATAGTTAGAGTTTGGGTTGAGCACTTAGTAGTGCATTACTAATAACAAAATTTTGCAAAAAATTTTTTTTGTTAATGTGCAAAAGAAGATTTTATAGACAAAATTCAGAGTTATTAGTGATTTTTTATGAAAATTATAAAAAGTGTAATTTTTACATTACACCTGATCCTGAAATTCAATTGGTCTGCACTACAATAAGTTATGCAACTGAAAAATTTTTTATGAAATAGCTATGTAGAACTATCCTTGTAGCAGGGATATATAAAAATTTAGAAAACAATAAATCACAATTTTTACCAAATATCACATTATAAAACAATTTTTACTTTTTTTATATATGCAAAGTTACATGAAGAATCTGATTGGTTGGCTATTTTAATCCACCAATCATATTTTATATTTGCTTGTACAAATTCAAGTGAACAATAGTGATCCATTTTTATATTAACAAAATTTCAAATACAGAATTTTCTAACTGCTAAGTGTATTTTAAAAAAAAATAGACATTTGTATATTCGTAATAATCTAGCATAAACTAAGTGTTAAGTTTTTAAAACATATGGGCAGATTTAAGAAATTCATAAGTAGGGCTTATTCTTTTAAAACTTTAAGTCTTAATAACGTTTGATCTACTTGTCCGTTTTTGAATGATTTTACTACCAAAATGTTCATCTCAAAAAGATGAACATTTTGGTAGTAAAATCATTCAAAACGGACAAGTAAATTAAACGTTATTAAGACTTAAAGTTTTAAAAAAATAAGCCCTACTTATGAATTTCTTAAATCCGCCCATATGATATAAATAACAGATATGTATATAACAGAATTTAAATGTAAAAAATTTCTTATAAATCTGTTATATACATATATGATATTAATAAAAAGCTATATTAAAATTTTTATTATAGAACCTGATTTTGTTTTGTTCCAATTTATGTACTACCAACAACACCTCCAAATTTTCCGTGCAGTCACGTGATATGGTTTATTGTGATTGGCTAATCGAATTTTAGGAAAATAATACCGATACTATATGTACAAATATACCCACTCTCTAAGTAAACATTTAATTTTTTTATATAGAACTCTGCTTAATTCACAAACAACAAGCATTGTATATTTTTTAATAAATCGAAATATTGACTGCAGATAAATGTTAAAAAGCATATAACATCATATTTTAAATGTATTATCATATAGACATTCATGTTTCTAATTTTAAAAATGAAATATAAGCGGAAGTAGCACTTGAATATTGATAAAATAAAAAAAGACGGGCAAAAAAAAAAAAGAGAACAAGCTTTTAAATTTTTTAAATTGCTGAGACTTGGTATGCATAGCATTAGCTTTTGAAAAATAGATGATTTCATTAGGTTGCTGTTCAGTATCTAATATAACTAATGAAAGTTAGACTTAAATACAAATAATTTGATATAAAAATATTGGCTAATTGAGTTATACCAAAATTTCATTGGCCTTTTAGCTTATATTCGTTGAAACTATTAATTCAGTATAACATTTAATAATGTGTAACTAAGAATAAAGTATAAAATAAAATTCCTAACTTTTAAAATTGCAAATACATAGTATGCTTGTTATTATCTTTTCATGTTCTTGGATTCGTTTTTCTTCTTTTATATGCTTTGATATCTGTTACCAACTTGTTAATGCCTTTGAAGCTTTTTCAACAGATTTTGCCCATTTAATATTGTTAATTTCGTGTTGTTCTTGCACAATAGTTAATGCATCTTGTAACATTATTTCATAATTTTTAAAAATTTGATCAGAATTATTGCTTGTATGATCAGATTATTGCTTGTATGATTAGAATTATTGCTTGAATGATCAGAATTATTGCTTGTATGTATAGTAATATTTTTCAATACGTCTAATTTAAAATAAATATTTAATTATTATATAAACTATAAATTTACTAAAAATTATATTTTTTACCTGATGATGAATTATACAACATATTATTTGGTGCGAATGTTATATCAACCAATGTAGAAATTTGCTAGTCTGGTAAGTATATAAATGGATAAATATCTTGTCGTTGAACACTATGAAAAAATTCTGGGTTTATAGAAAATAAAGATAATTGAACTAAATGCTTGTATAAAAAAAACAGTTCATTAAAAATCCAGTGCAGCTACAAAACCATTTTTCGATATTAGTAATATAAGTATTATTAAGATCCTTCTTTTTTAATAAAATCTATTCTTTTTTAAAGTCTTTGCGGCATGAAGAATTTTCACA
Source organism: Gigaspora rosea (assembly GCA_003550325.1). Classification (NCBI taxonomy): domain Eukaryota; kingdom Fungi; phylum Glomeromycota; class Glomeromycetes; order Diversisporales; family Gigasporaceae; genus Gigaspora; species Gigaspora rosea. The sequence continues at coordinate 81,658 of QKWP01001324.1, read as the reverse complement.
TCTAGGTAGGACCCCGGACATCTCTGATATATGTCATATTTTTTTTTTAGCAAATTGATTCAATTTTGATCTAAGGTCCAAATTTAAATTTTAGCAAATTGAAGTTAATTTTAAAAAGGGTCATAATTGAATATTTTGGCGAATTACTAAGATTTTACACATGTTATATTTTATTTTTAGCAATTTACCAACATTTTGCAAGAATTATTATAACAAGTTAAGTCGTGTTATGATGATCGATCCAGATATAACAAGTTATTAATGGCTATACGGAGCAAAATTATAATCATTTATAATTGAAAATAAGTAAAAGTAGTTGTAGCATGTAATAAGGCTTTAGTATCAATAGCAACTTGCATATAATATTACGATCATTAATCGTGATTGTATATTGATAAACAAATAATTATGTAATGCAATTGCGCGTAGTTATCATTAAGCAAATTAGTTAGTAATTAATATAATAATTGTAGTAATTATTATGTAGTTAGTATTTTCTCTGAAATTTTTAAGAAATATAAAATTAAATATACTAGCATAATGTATTTTGATATGCTTAATAAGTTTTTTAGAGTACAAAGTTAGAATCAATTTGTAAAATTTTGTAAATCATAATATTTTTAAAATTTTTTTTTGCTTTTTCAAAATAACCCACTGTTCGGCGATGATTTACCAAAAATTTTACTATGCTAACTAAATAAATTTTATAACAAGACTTGTAGTGCATAACATTGACTAATAGAATCTCAAATTTCATAAAAAAATATTGAAAACTCGTGAAGATATTAACGTTTTTGTAAATTTGGACACATATGTTTTCGCAAGTTTTTCCCTAAACTTCAAATGCTTCCAAAAGCACTTTCTCAAAATGAAACCTTCAAAACGTGACTTAGTAAGTTGATAGAATAGGTATTTGAGAGTCTTCAATTAAAATTTCATCAAAAACAGATTAATATTGACGAAGTTATAATAATTTTTCAATTTGCTTCCAGATTCGGGATTTTCTAAAATTTTCAATTTTGATGAAAACAGAAAAATCATCATCACAGGCTAGATTTTTACAAGTTCAAATGAAACAAGTTACTGCGCACTAATATAATCAATAGAGAATAGGCTAAAATTTTGCTTTCTAAAATTTTGTTATTTGGCTGAATATTTATTCCATAATAGCTTATTTCATTTGGCGCAGCTTCTTTATAATATACTTTATAGAAATAGAAGAATCTTTCATCAAAGATATCTCTACAAGTTCTTGACCAAATTTGATTGAAATTTTTTTATTTGAATTTTATGGATCCATAGAATTCAAATTAAAAAATTTTCATCAAATTTGATCAGGTGGTTGCAGAGATATCCTTGATCAAAGTTTTGTAAAAAATTTAAACGTATCTGTCATGTGATACGCGTTTTGAAATTCTCTAAAACTTTGATCAAAGATATCTCTGCAACCACCTGATCAAATTTGATGAAAATTTTTTAGTTAATTATTATGGATCCGTAGAATAAGTAAAAAAATTTTCATCAAATTTGATCAGGTGGTTGCAGAGATATCCTTGATCAAAGTTTTGTCAAAAATTTAAACGTATCTGTCATGTGATACGCGTTTTGAAATTCTCTAAAACTTTGATCAAAGATATCTCTGCAACCACCTGATCAAATTTGATGAAAATTTTTTAGTTAATTATTATGGATCCGTAGAATAAGTAAAAAAATTTTCATCAAATTTGATCAGGTGGTTGCAGAGATATCCTTGATCAAAGTTTTGTCAAAAATTTAAACGTATCTGTCATGTGATACGCGTTTTGAAATTCTCTAAAACTTTGATCAAAGATATCTCTGCAACCATCTGATCAAATTTGATGAAAATTTTTTAGTTAATTATTATGGATCCGTAGAATAAATAAAAAAATTTTCATCAAATTTGATCAGGTGGTTGCAGAGATATCCTTGATCAAAGTTTTGTCAAAAATTTAAACGTATCTGTCATGTGATACGCGTTTTGAAATTCTCTAAAACTTTGATCAAAGATATCTCTGCAACCACTTGATCAAATTTGATGAAAATTTTTTTATTTAAATTTTATGGATCCGTAGAATAAATTAAAAAATTTTCATCAAATTTGATCAGGTGGTTGCAGAGATATCCTTGATCAAAGTTTTGTCACAAATTTAAACGTATCTGTCATGTGATACGCGTTTTGAAATTCTCTAAAACTTTGATCAAAGATATCTCTGCAACCACCTGATCAAATTCGATGAAAATTTTTTTATTTGAATTCTATAGATCCATAGAATTCAAATAAAAAAATTTTCATCGAATTTGATCAGGTGGTTGCAGAGATATCTTTGATCAAAGTTTTAGAGAATTTCAAAACGCTTATCATATGACAGATACGTTTAAATTTTTGACAAAACTTTGATCAAGGATATCTCTGCAACCACCTGATAAAATTTGATGAAAATTTTTTTACTTATTCTACGGATCCATAATAATTAACTAAAAAATTTTCATCAAATTTCATCAGGTGGTTGCAGAGATATCCTTGATCAAAGTTTTGTCAAAAATTTAAACGTATCTGTCATGTGATATACGTTTTGAAATTCTCTAAAACTTTTGATCAAAGATATCTCTGCAACCATCTGATCAAATCTAATAAAAATTTTTTTATTTGAATTGTATGGATCCATAAAATTCAAATAAAAAGTGTTTTAACAGCTATTGCAGTTTTAAAAATTTTGCTCTATATTTATTTACCCGATACTAGATGTTATAATTAAGTTTTTAGCAAATTACTATAAAATTTATATGTAATAATCCAACTTTTAGCAAATTTACTTGATTTTAGGGGTAGCAAAAACGTCTAAATTCATGCAGATCAGTTATGACCTATATGAGAGATGTCTGGGGTCCTATCTAGGTTTAAAAGAATATTTGTAATACTGTTGTTGTTGGTGCAGAATAAGCCATGAAGTAATAATATAAGTTACAAGATCAAGTCGTGGTCTGAAGAATTTGTGTAAAAAATTGCGTTTGACAACTTTCTAGTAGGACTCAACAAGCATAGTGGTGCAAAAAACACAAATTCAATCTAATACCGTAAAACAAGTCCAAAGTTGCCAAAGTTCATTATGGTACCAATTTATTCATAAATAAGACCAAAGATGTCTAAGATTATTAGTAACACAAAATTCATACATTTTTTTTGTACATTGTGTTCTGATTTCATCTTTTGTTTTAAAAATTCCTTCCAAATTAGGAATAAGAGGATGTAAATGCATATGATGTTCCATAATTGAAATAACTTTAGATCGTAGATTTTTTGAACAAAAACCAAAATTGTTTTTTTGCAATTCTGTAGGATAAAACTCAATCAATATCAATAAAGTTAAATAAATTATGTGCATTATAAGAGCTATAGGTTATTCTTTTTGGTTGTAAATAATCTGTCAATCGCTTTTAAGAGCTCTTTTGAAATGCCAATAGCCAATTTGTATTTTGATATTTGGGCATGTTTGGCGTGCTGCTGAAATCTGAGCAAAATCCTTATCTGTATATACATACACAAGTTGATTTAATTCCAAATTGAATAATATTTTAAAAAACTCAGTTAAAATTTCTGTTCGTGCACCATCTTGCTTATTTCCTTCAACAAATAAGTATGCCATAGCAAAACCCGCACTATCATACTGACCAATTATTGAGTAAAGTTCATATCCCAATATATTTGTCTTATAAGTTGCGTCTACGAATACTTCCTTATTTTTTTTAAGTTTTCAAAAAATGAAGTAATAAAACCTAAAAGTTTTATTCCATTATCATTATTAAACATGATAACTTGGAAGATTATATTCTTCTAAAAAAAGTTTTGATGATTTTGTTTGATTAGCATCACGAATAAACTCTTTTTGAATAAAAATTGTCTACCATGCATGGATCTGCTTTTGGGTTATTTCTGGAAAATCTTGCTCCAACATACTATAAATATCACTTGGGGCTAATCGAAGATTTTCTTTGATTTTATTTTTAATTTCTTCATTAACACGATTTCTTTCAGGACTTTGATGAAGAGTTTCATGTTTAAGGTATACAAATGCACTATTAGTCATCATATTTATAGTAATTCGAAGAGTACCACCACAGTCAAATCGCTCCATTGACTCATGATTTCTTTGTTGATTAAGATCTTGATGTTTCTGTGGCTTTTTTGCCAAATTTTGACATGGGAACAACAATATTGGAATGTATACAATTCAACAACTTTATTCGAATAATAAGTATTTAAGTAGATATAATAATATCTATTGCTGTTACCAATTAGATCAGCAATCTTTCTTGAAATTTTTTGAGAACTATCATTCACATCTCTAATATCATCCAACGTAATATCACATTCAAAGTCAATTCCAAGAGATTCATTTTCAAAATATTCATTATAACCAATTACAACAATTTTCTCATAAAGTTTTTTGGCCATCTTCTTAGAAAGTAATATTTCCTTTTCATCATTTTTAAGTGATTCTTTATAGTAAGTTGAAGACTGTTGACGACATAAGTTACAAGATTTACAAGGACGATTGTTTTTATTAAAGAATTCACTTATAGGTTTATGCTTTCGTGATATATTAGTTATATTTGTATCGATTTCTTGTTCCATTTTGTGAGTAAGTAAAGAATAATTTTAAAAAAACTTTTGTATTAGATATTTATTTCAATTATGTAATTATGCATTTTTTTAAATTAATAGCTGAAACTATACTTTAAATTTGTGATCGTCATTATTACATCATGTCACGTGATTGCACAGAAAATTTGGAGGTGTTGTTGGCGCAAATTTTACGATTTGATACTCCTGCACTTACTTTTTTGATACTCCTATATGTACCCCAAAATTATTTTACTTTTTTGATATCGATCTGCATAAATATATGTGACTTGTATTACACAAAGACCCAGTGCATTGTTTTTGCAAAAATACTTTTTGGTTACACACCGCTAATGTCGTGTAACGTTACACAAGTCTAATTTTGCCCGGCATTAAGCTTAATGCTGGTGGGCACTATCATAATAATGCCCCCGGCAAGGTTAGACATAATTCCGGCCCACCCTAACCCTAAATCTAGTGGTATCCTAACCCGGCATTAAGCTTAATGCTGGTGGGCACTATCATGATAATGCCCCGGCGGGGTTAGACATAATTCCGGCCCAC
>QKWP01001324.1:65341-75549 GCA_003550325.1 Gigaspora rosea | reverse complement strand
AAAGTTAATAAATTATATAAAAAATAATTTAAGTGAAGGTTTAATAACTTATATAAAAATAATTTAAGTGAAAGTTTAATAAACTATATAAAAATAATTTAAGCGAAGGTTTAAAAAGTTATATAAAAGTATAATTTGAACAAAGGTTTAATAAGTAATTTGAGCAAAGGTTTAATAAACAAAGGTTTAGTAAGTTATATAGAAAAATTACTTAAGTGAAGATTTAACCAATCAAATTACTAGTTTTATTTGGCCGTTTCGGCCAAAAATGAAATTTATATTTTTGGCCTTTTGGCCTCGGCCAATGGCCGCGGCCATTGGCCGGCCAAATAACCAAGTGACATTACTGATCATGATAGTGCCCACCAGCATTAAGCTTAATGCCAGGGCAAAATTAGACTTGTGTAACGTTACACGACATTAGCGGCGTGTAAACAAAAATTATTTTGCAAAACAATGCACTGGGCCTTTGTGTAACACAAGTCACATGTATGTATGCAGATCGGTATCAAAAAAGTAAAGTAATTTTGGGGTACATACAGAAGTATCAAAAAAGTAAGTACAGGAGTATCAAAAACGTAAGATTTGCATTGTTGGCATAGTACGATTTATGCCACGATCATATGATATCAAGTATCTGCAACAAGTCATATGGGCCGATTTTTGGAATTTATAAGTAGTTATTTTTTTAAAATTTAAAGCTGAATAACTTCTGATTTATTGGTCTGTTTTAAATGATTTTATACCAAAATGTTCGTCTCTTTGAGATGAATATTTTTGGCCGGAGCGTAGCGACGGACCCTAAGTTTCTATGCGAAGTGATACAAAAATTACCTTCCTGATGTGCTTTAATTGTAAAAATCTTGACAAAATTTACTTTTTTGATATATTTGCATATATATAATATAAATCTTATCAGAAATGGAATATGGAAATTTTTTGTTTGTCCGCACGCGTGTCTATATTTGTGCTTTTAATGTTACCAACATATGCATATTAACGCGTTTGTGTAATATGATAAACATCATATGATGAGCTCCGGACATATAATGCTACGCATTAGCCTAGTGATAGTAAAATCATTTAAAACGGACCAGTAGATCAGAAGTTATTCAGCTTTAAAGTTTTAAAAAAATATACTCTACTTATAAATTCCAAAAATCGGCCCATATGTGAATTTTACGAGTACTTTTTGATGGTTTATTGAACAAAAATATAAATTATGCTATAAACATACTTATTTTAATCAAAACATTGATTAAATTTTATATCACAATAAAAAACATTTTTTGCGACAGATTTTCACTGGCATGCGCCAAAAAATAACAAGATCAGATGTAACTTAACACAATCAGAAAAATTCAAAACAAACATTCGTTTTGTAAAAGTTGCATGAAGAAACCACCTTTAATGCTTTAACAAAAAGTTTCCTTGAGCGATTTTACTATAGGATCTCTAACTTTTAATCCTAACATAGACCCTAACCCAAACATAAACGAACTTTAAAAAATTTTGTTGGTGCGGCACATTGATCACGTAAAAAATTAGATTTCATCTAAAAAAGGCAAGTGTATGATTTTACTTTATGCTATCAGTCGGGCACATCCCTACTGGCGCATGGCCATTACTTCCTGCATTAGATGTTTGGTACTATGTCTGGGGGAAGTACTTAGGTGCAAACTTAAGGCCTGATCCCTTCATGCTAGTATTCAGGATGTGTGATCCTACTGGCATATGGCCATTGCTTCCTGTGTCAGATGTTTGGAAGCAAGTTTGGAGTGGAGTACTTGAGTGTAAACATTCAATGACTGATCACTTCATGCTGTTTCCAGTATTTGCTGACTGTGTGCTTGTCGATTTGTCTGTTTGTAACATGTAATTATGTAGGGTTATTTTTATATTAACTTATTATTTTCCTCATTTTTTCCTTTCCAAGATGTTCGAGTCTATTGTAACAGAATATCTCAGCAATACAAATTACTCGTATTGGTCAACTATCTCCATCTTAGAGTACACCAAATCAAAATGCCAGTTGTATACCAATTCTATTGGCGATCTTAAAAAGGATATGTACATAGCTTTACAAAAGTATAAAGGAAATTCCAAAAATCACAAATACGTCTCAAACAAATTGGATAAGATTTTGCTTGATTTCGATAAATCATTTTCTACGGCTGAAGTAGAAGAATTCATGACAAATTTTGAGAAGAACAAGAAGTACGTGGATTTGATACAGCTATCCAAGTCAACATTGCATCTGTTTGTACAGTTAAAGCTTTACAGGTAAGTTTTAAAATAGTCTTGGGAACAAATTTCACAATGGTCTAACTTACAACTTTGTTAGAGTTATCGCATGAATCAAGTACTCATCGTTGAATTAAAAGATGAACATAAGGTTGATAAATTTGCGATTATGATCAAATTTATTTACAGCTAGGGATTTATTAATTATGATTATATTGTTTTTTATAACATCCTTTAGTAAGGAGGACCTTCTTCTGTAATGGTACTTAGGAAAGAAAAAACCGAATAAATTACGCTGAAAGCTTATCAGGAGTAGAGACAGACTCAGATCACGAAGAAAAGTCAAAGGAGGTGAGCGATACCAACGTATTTCAGTTACTTTAAAACTTAATGATTGACGCTTTTTTTTACAATATTTATTCAGATAAAAAGATGATCCGTAGTTAAAACCTATTCTGCGGATGATAGAGTAAATGAAATTGAAGATGAACAAATTGACCCAGCAGTATTCTTAAACTGTGATTTCAACAAAACATTTTCAATACTATGCAAGAAACTATAGAACCAGGTAATATTTTTTTACATTATATGGGGTCTTTGCCTTGAAAATCAAGTTATGAGACATAGTAAATTATATGTTCCATAACTTGGCAAAGACCCCATATGTTGAATTATGTACATGTATTAACCTCTTCTTTATGGTACGGAATTAGTAGCTTTTAAACAGAAGTTATCCTCCAATTCATCCGAAAAAAACAACAAAAAACGTTACAATTGATTTGGAGAACCAGACAGAATCTAACAGTGATCCAAGTGATACAACATTAGAAAATAAGAATAAAGAAAATCTTGAGCAACTTGGGACGCATCCTATTATTGTACCCATTAGTCATTGGAATAAGTTCAATTGAATTTGCAATAAACTTTATGATGAAGAAAAAAGTAAAAAATAAACATGAAGACTATTTATAAAAAATGAATTAATTTAGGTAATTATGAATTCTACTTTTTGTGCATGAAAATTGCATAGAAAGTATTGCCCGTCTATGCGAGCTACGATCGACGCCTCCAATAAAGTACAGGCATGTTGGCCATCTCATGAAATATCATTCCAAAAAATTACAGAAGAAAGAAAATGGCATTTATCTTCAGGAAGAAAAGTTGAAGACGTACTTTATGCGTACACATTAAAATTGGAATATGAGCAACCAGCACATTCTTTTATTATTGATACATCAGATGATAACATTAAGAATTTATTTACAAAAAAAGAATGGGAAGAAATTATGAACAGTAATAAGAAAACTGTACCAGGTATCGATAAGAATCTGGCAAAACATTTGCTTAATTATAAAAAGAAGACCCCCTCAGAAATGCGAGCGCATGTTACGAAACCTTGGCTAGTGTAATGAATTATTTTTTTTATTTTTAGTTTTCATGTTGTAAATATTTTAAATCATGTATACAAATAACGTAGTGGGGCTTGGTGGCTTAACACATGCAAGAGCGTATACACCCAAAATATCGCGTATGCGCGATTACACGGGCTTGTTAATTTTGCGCCACGAGCATATACACTCAAATTAAAGCGTATACACGTAGAAAAGAACGTACACGCTCAAATTAGAGCGAATTCACTCAAAATAGAGCGTAAACGCTCTGGGAAAATAACACGTATATAAGACCTTCGAATTCCAATAAAGTTAAAATAAGTTTGACGTTCATTTAAAAACGTAGGATAATAATAAAACTAATAAAACTAAAACCCTTATCTTTTGAATTCGACTTTAACTTTAATAAACCTTGCGAGACTCAATCGACGGATTGAATTGACTTGTAACTTTGTATTGGCTTATTATAACTCGAATTCTGTGTGACGAGTTTAGTTAATTCTTTTAAGTTGTTCACGTTGATTCTGACTTTGTTTGAACTTCGTGTCGAAATTACTCCGATTCCACCTAATCTTCAACCCAAATAACCGATATTTTTAATTAAATATTTATCACCACATTGATATCAATCATTATCAGTACTATCCTATCATCCCTTATCACCTTTATAACACAGTATCGTTTCGTATCATTAACCTCCTACTTATTCACTTCTACCCGTAATCGGTTAGAGTTTAAATTGGCTCTCCCAAAAATCAACCGTTACACTAGAGACAATATATAGGCAAGAACAACATTTTGATTACCAATATATACACCAGGTTTTTACTTGTTTGCTGGATGAATATGAGTCACCGAAGAATCGATAGCATATTGATTGATAAATCATGATAGGAAACATTTGGTGACTCTTTAAAACTCACGAAACTCCTGAAAGATATATTTTATCAACAATCCAGAATAGTCGACCCTAGGTTGTGAATAGACAGCCATTAGACACCATTAGACATGTAAAAAACTATCAATAGACATATATTTGTCTAATGACTTTTTTCCATTAGACTATGTAAGCTCACAACCCTAATCGATCATAATGAAGCCATAGTCAAAAAATTCAAATTGTTGGCTTGTTGCTAACGCCTCCAGTTACAACAACTTCTAATGGATTATGGAGGTGGTCGTGTTTGCGCCTCAGAAAAGAAGCTACGAGAAATATTCCTCTGTATCTCGATGATGTAATGGAGCTTATCATTATTATTACAAATATTCTTCAAGCAAAGTTACGTATCAAACGTTGCATTAAAGCATTAAAAAACGAACTTGAGGATGAATCTTTTTTCGCGTCCTTCTACGCCAGGAACTATACAACTTGCCAAACCTGTAATTACACCAGAAAAGGAAAAATACCAACAGTCAGGAACGGCGTGATAAGAGACGAAGAAACATCGGTAAACATCTTTTAATATATTATCGATTAATCCGTACTTAACAGCAGATGCTCACATTAGATTTGACACACGCCTGAAGGCCGAGGATCCAATACACTTCCAATACCCACCAAATCCTAGCGCAATCGTGAATCAGATGTAAAAACCCACGGGTTTGGTAAATTAGCATAGATTGGATATGTGGTTCAGACTTATAGCTAAGATTACTGGGCTTGAGGTTGAGAATGCTGATGTTAAGGCCAAATATGACGAGGCTATGAACGAGATTATAAAGCTAAAGGCCGAGCTCAAGAGTAGAATCGAGGAGTTAGAGAAGGGTAGGACAGATATATAAACACTATCGTTAGCGATCAATAAATAATTTATCGATAATCATTTATTAGTAGCATTATCAGTGATTTTTAATAAAGATACTTAATGATTATAAACACACCCACTGATTGTTATCAATTAAGTTTATCGATAATAACGATTAGATGTTAGCAATCCTTATTATTAGTCTAAAAACTTTTCTGAGGATAGATTTAATAGCTACTATAGTACTATAGAGTACAATAGTAATTGGTAATATATTTAATTGTTTATGGTTTATTAGGAAAAAAGGGATAATCTTATGTTCTGAGCATGTAATAAGTAATGTAAATACAGAAACAGGTGTGATAATTTTCACCAATACAGGAGCATCTAAGGGCCTTTTGTCAAGCAGAATAAGTTACCTTTCTTTCACTATTACTCGCCTTGTAGTGAAGGCTGACTCTATCGCCCTGTTCTTCCAACCCCTCTTGGCGACTCAAAACTAAAAGCAATACAAGGACCTTATTTTGGTGATTAAGCAAGTCCTTCTGTTGGTGACTAGGCTCTGTGGCTACAATAGTAGAGCAAAAATCTCATGTTTGGTGATTAGATTCCGTGGCTGCGATAACAGTGCAAGGACCTCATGTTTGGTGATTAGTCACATGGCTGCGGACAGCAATACAAGAGCCTCATGTTGTAATTGGGCTTCGCAACTCCAATAGCAGCGCAAAAATCCATATTTGTGGTTAAGTTCCGCAGTTATGATAGCAGTGCAATGACCTCATATTGGTGATTAGCTCTGCGGCTACAGTAGTAATGCAAAGACTCATGTTTAATGATGGGCTTCACGGCGATAATAGTAGTATAAGGATCTCAAGCTGGTGATTAGGCCTTATAGCTACCATAGCAGCGCAATGACCTAGAATCCACAGTTACAGTAGTAATTAGGGATGGGCACGGTCGGTCATTTTCGGTCAACCGGTTTATGACCGTTAGCCGTATCTTGTGATCCAATGATCCAAACGGATGATTTTGGTAATATTCATTGAGACGAATCGATTGGTACCAAAATCATCCGTTTTGGATCATTGGATCACAAGATACGGCTAACGGTCATAAACCGGTTGACCGAAAATGACCGACCGTGCCCATCCCTAGTAGTAATACAAGAGCTCGTGTTTGATGATTAGGCTTCACAGCGTAATAGCAGTGTAAGAACCTATGTTATGATTAGGCTCTGTTATTGCGATAGCATCACTAGGATTTCATGTTGTGACTAGGCTCCACAGCTGCAAGGATCTCACATTGTGAATAGGTTCCGTGGCGGTGATAACAGTAGAAGGACTTATGGTAACATAACCGATTCTCGTTACAATTATGCGATTCCGTCTTGGCTACATTCCCTATGTGAAGATGCAATAGATTAGTTTTATTAGGTTACAGAATTTTTCCTTAATGGCTATAAATGCGGAATTTGTTACAAGGCAGTTGGATTAGAATATTTCTTTAAGATCTAGATATCGATATAGAGTCTGTAATTGATAGCGAATGGATTCTCTATATGTTCTTTTTCTTTAAATAAAGTTATCTGATCGAGTAATAATAATGAATTTATTATATTTACATTATAAATAACACAAGATTAGATAATAAATGTTCATTAACTCGGATATCTTATTTTAGGTATTTAGATAATAAATATTATTTGCACTCACGCACTAAATGATCGCAAATAAAATGAACTTAATAGGAAATATTCACGGACTTGATAACTGATAGTGAACACTTAGATAATAAATCTCTTTATGTTCATGCATTAAACTGTCACATAAGATGAAATTGTGTTAGTTTTTATGAATTTAAATTCCAAATGTTTATGAGATGAACTTAAAGTTTGATTAATTTAGAAATAAATAATGCGATCATTATCTCTATGAAAAGTTTATACATATATTTGGAAAGCATAATAATATTCTAAATACTGAAATAAAACCAAATTAATTCATTCAAATCGATTTTAAGAGTCGCAAAAAAAAAAAGTCCAATAATAAAGTTCTTAATCATTAAAGATTACAAAAATTCTTCAAAATTATCCTAATTTAGTGTACACTAGACAAATGTTTATTATTCAGAAATATCAAATGCAATTAAAGATATTGTTTAAAGAATAATTAAAAATATGTATAACCGTATAAGTGCGAAATAACACTCGTGGGTTTTAATTTAAAAATCGGACCCTTAAAAATAGCTTACATGGTCACGAGTTAGCTAATGTAGCATACAATTAAAATAATATTAATATCATTGATTTAGAAACCAACCTTATTTCGAAATAACGATAACGCACAAGTTAATTAATTAATGCGCAGGTGGTGTTATTTCGCGCTTATATGGTAACTATAAATAGTTATGTTTTATAAGAATTATCTTAAAACAAGTAAATCTATTGAGTCAATTGATATTCCTATTGTTAAGTACGTACTATGACATTAAACTTATTTAAATTTACAAATTTCTTACTTATTTTATTTTTAATGTTTAGATTATTGAATAATTACTTCAAAGAATAGATAAATTTTATCAAGCGCAATTGAAAATTTCAACAAAATAAAGCATCTATAATAACATGTTCTCAAGCTTGAAGTTTTTTCTCATATAAATAAAATAAATCATATAATACAAAAGTCCTTAATAAATCCTTGAACCTTGTCAACCCTAATTTTTATGGCGAACTGGTAAGTACGTACGATTCAGCATTCTACGAAAACTGTGAAATGTGTAACATAGAGCTTAACGTGAAAATGAAATCTTAACATTTAATTGTATAGTTTTAAGATGAACGGTAATACACTTTCTTCATTATTCAGATCATAATAACGACAATGAATCTATTACCACGATACAAGAAGCTAATACCACGATACAAATAGTGCTTAATACCACGATACAAGAAGTGCTTAATACCACGATACAAGAAGAACTTATTACCACGATACTGCCACGATATAAAAAAACCTGAAGATATTATTATCTTCTTCATGTGGTGAGCATTAAAGAAGAGCATAATGTCGGAAATTTTATTTCCAACATGAGTCGGAACATAAAAATGATAATTGCTGTATATAGAAGGAAATAATAAACACGTGGGTCGATAGCGTAGTGGTTACGTTCCCGACAAGGTCGCCGGTTCGAGTTATACTGGAGGGCGAAAAACCGTGCCAAGCTCATGATTGAAGGTTAACCACAGAACCTTCGGATGCTATAAACAAGGATACTTCCGGCTGTAATTAGAACATTACAAGTTAAATTCTGTTGTAAATTAATTAGAATACGTAGTGCACTGACCAAAAGACCCGGGTCTAATACAAAATACTCATCAAAAAACTTACAAAAGACTCGGGTATATTATACAGTAAGGGGTCTGTGCCGCAAGAAAAAATTTTAAGCATTTACACATTTCACACTTACAATAAGCAGTCTAAAAATTAAAAAAACCTATATTTAATTAATAGAGATCTCGTGCTATGCATCGCAATGAGGGTATTGAAAAAGGTGGTACTTTGGTCAGTGCACTATGGTAGTTAAAAATTAAAAGTAGTAATAACTTATGCAAATCCTTAAATGTAGAGTACCTTACAGAGTTAGAGGAGTGTTAGAAGGCCCTTTGATTAAATGAGTAATAAAATTGTGTGCCATATAACATCTGCAGTGATCATGCCAGCAAGTCTTAAAAAAACAAAAATAAATCTTTTATAATAATTAGGGTTCCAAACCGGATTGAAAATCTCCAACCGTGAACCGTCGGGTGAAAACCGGTTGGTAGCCAGTTAACTGAAACTAAAACTGATTATCCGATTAAAAACGGGTCACCCGATTGTAATCGGGTAATGCAATCTGTCATTCGATTATACGATTTGTGTAATCATTAAACATATTACAATTTCTTTTGTAACTTTGAAAGCAAACTAACTCGCATTGTAAATGAATAAAACTATTCACCCAGGTTAAATTATAGCTTATAAACACAATAACTTTATTAAAAAAGTTTCTTATAACAAGTTACACACCCCTTTATTCCCATTTTTTATGAAATAAACAAGTTAATTATTTGGATAATAACAAAAGAAAAAAGATGAAAAAACAAAAAAAACACGTTAAAAGTTTATAGATTAAGCAATACAATCTATTTTTATTACCTTCTGCTATATGGTAGACTATACTTTAACTCTTAGTATATCTACCTTTTATTGCGTGATTCGGCGTGATTCACTGTAATTCACTATAATTCAACAAAGAGACGCTTGCTAGGAAGTTCTTTTGTTAATAAAGTGTTGTATCGATTGTTATTTTTTAAGTTTGCTTAGACCTGAAAAATTCTGGTTTTAAAGTACTATGCTGTATAAATATTCGCGTAATGACAATCCCAGAAATCATCAGAAACAAAAGTCCCCCTACGTATAATGTTTTTAATAAAAGGAATCAGATGACCCGTTTTTTCATATATTAGACGGTTGGCATATTTAAACCAGCATATCAGCGGATCGGCATAATTGGGCCTTTTTTCAATAAACTGTTACATGAAAATTTGCTCCTAAGTGACGTTGAAAAACTAACAAATGAAGCACTTGTTACAACTAACAAAAGGGCTTCTTTGACGTCTAGACAAGTTAAAAAAACCAAAAAAATCCAATAAAAGAGCTATGCTAAGCTGTAGAAAGAAGTACTTTTACTATTTGTTGAAATACTCGGGTGTTTTAGGATGGGTTGGGCATTGTAAGATGGGTTGGTAACTATCAAGGGTAAATTCGGATGCTAATTTTCAAAAAAATGG